>QKRW01000100.1:0-52430 GCA_003260565.1 Monilinia fructigena
GGCTGGTCCTATCGGAAGCCAGCGTCCCGTCAACGGAAATCTCGAAGATAGCTCCCGAAGTAGCCAGAGCGCAGTTCCCGAGAGACAGCCCAGAGGACCGACGAGTGATCAATGGGGCTCGGGATTCTCTCGCAATAGACAAAGCGGCCATGCCAGCAAAGGCAGTGATGGTAAGTCGTGTTAACTCACCCTCTTGGCGCATTTGGAGCTAACTGATGGCCAGATTCATCCGAGCGAACCGGCTATACCTCCGCGTCTCGATTCATGTAACAATCTCCATGAGGTTTATGACGTTACGAACATTGGAGCTACTGACGCGATCTATTCATACGTATCACAACGTCATACTACTGTCAGCGGTGTTTAGTCTTTCATTTCTCCGCGGCAGCCCCTTCTCTTCCATGCGATATTTTTCAACGCTCCTGATACACCTACAAATAGGTGTCTCAACCCAGCTCTTGTTTACTGTAATTACAAGTGTGGCCTCGATTTCTGTTCTGAGAGCACCGTCGCTCTAGACTTTATTTTTGCTCGCGGTATATAACACGTTTTTGCTTAATTCCATCACCGACTGGCTTCCGCGAACGACGACATATAACGAATCAACAGGATACCAATAAAGCGACTGGGCAACCTTGACGATAACGCTACTATGACTTCCCTTCCGGTATCCGTCAAAGATAGGATCCGGATTATTTTAACTTCTTTGGACAACGAATAATAATAAGGGCTTGCCACACCCCATTTCCTTTACACGATTGACGACCGTAACGTCCCGTCATGCTATAAAATTATAAAAAATTACCTTGGTCTCAATTTCCGGATATCGACTTAGACCGACACCGATACCTACTCGCTGGCTCTCGAGTTGAATTTTCAGGCTGACCGAGGAATATGAAATCATTGTACTTTAATTATTTGCTGCTCACCTAGTCATCTGAGTTTGAAAATCCTTGTACTGCTGCTGTTGCTGGGGCTATTGGTTGGAGGAGGAGGAGGAGGAGGAGGAGGAGGAGGAGGAGGAGGGGGGGGGATTGAAGGTCATGTGCATTTGTTTTTTCACGTTGCATTGGGTCCTCGTTCTTATTGGATGAAACATCGGAGAAGGGCTCCAATGCACCTTTTTTGCGCCTGAATTTGTGCTGCAATTGATATTGTCAAGGCGTCTAGGCGGCGGGGAAATAATAGGATATAGGGAAAACATTCACTCATCGTTTACCATCTGTTTGTTATATCATTTGTGAATTCTTGTTTGACAAATCACTCTTTCCTGCCTCCCTTTTCAAACAAACCTTGAACACTGAAAAAAGTATCCTTCAATTGAAGATTTTGAATATCCATCTCTCCTCACCGCTATCATGCCTCCACTTGGGCCGTAACTTCCACGCCTTGCGGAAGAGAAATAAATATCCGAGCCCCTTGAACTGATTAAACCCACAAAGATCTTGAAGGCAGAGGCTGGACACTTCCATGTGGCTCAACCATGTATTATGATTGGTGTGATATAGAGGAAGGTGGTAGGACAACAGTATTGGGACGTAATCTTGAGAAGTAGAGGGGTGGATTAGAGACGTTTGTGTGAGAATGGTGTATGTAATAAATATACCAAGTTCTTTCATGTACCTAGGTACCTAGGTAGCAGCAGACAGATAGATAAACTTGAACTTGTAGAATGGATGGCATTTTAAAGAATGGAAACAATAGGAAGCTTATATTTGATGGATGGATGTGAGTGAGATGTTTACCCCCCACCCCACCCTACAGCTTGATCAATAGAGCCTTTATTTTAAGGCATAAGCAGAGCTCGAGCTCACCTGCACCCCAACCTCTGATGACATTTGGCTCAAAACAGACCAAAGAATTTCCAAGCTTATCAACATCTCATCTTCCATCACACCCAACAAGGCCTCATTAATTTGTCGGTCTTGCCGTCCACTCCCTCCGATACGCAAACATGTCGTCACTCTACAACCTCGAGCCTCAACCTACCGCTTCGTGTGTTCTCCATACCACGTCGGGCGATATCTCCCTCGAGCTGTGGGCGCAACAAACGCCCCTCACGTGTCGGAATTTCCTGCAGCATTGTCTGGATGGCTACTATGATGGTACGATCTTTCATCGGCTGGTGCCGGGGTTCATTCTACAGGGAGGTGATCCGACGGGTACGGGGTCAGGCGGCGAATCGATCTATGATGGTGGGGAGTTTGCGGAAGAAAATGTGTCTGGCCCATGGAGGAGCGGAAGGGGCGCAATGCGGGACCGAGGGGTGTGGGGTTCAAGGATGAGTTTCATAGTAGGATCAAGTATAATCGGAGGGGGTTGTTGGGGATGGCTAATGAGGGGAAGGATACGAATGGGAGTCAGTTTTTTTTGACGTTGGGGGATACGCCCGAGCTGACGGGGAAGAACACTCTGTTTGGACGGGTGGAGGGTGAGACGATATATAATTTGGCGAGAATGGGGGAGGCGGAGTGCGGGGATGGGGAGAGGCCGTTGTATCCTACGAGGGTTACGGGGGTGGAGGTTTTGGTAATCCGTTTAAGGATATGTTAGGAGGGAGAGGGTCGCGAAGGCTGCGGCTCCGGAGAAAAAGGCCCCGGAGAAGAAGAAGAAGAGGAAGGCGGGGAAGCAGTTGTTGAGGTTTTGGGGATGATGGGAGGGGGCTATAGAGGAACCGGTTTATCAAAGAAAAAGGCGAAGTATGATACGAGAAATTGTTATGGATGATGGGACTGGAGATAGTGAACCAGAGCCGGTGTCTAGAGCGAAAAGCTCATCGAAGAAGAAGGCGCCAAAAGCACGATCGTCGGTATCACCGCAATCATCGCCAGAGCCAGAGCCAGAGCCAGAAACAAGGGCACCGCCCCAATCTTTGCCCAATAGGGCCGCCAAACTCGATCGAGATATTTCATCTTCGCCAGAACCTCAAGTTGAGAAGGTTACCTCTTTGTTAGACCGTACAAATGCACAAATCGCTGAACTCAAGGCATCCATGAAGCGGAACGTTCACAAGGCGCCGGAGCCTGAGAAGAAGAAATCGGCTTTGGAAGCAATGATTACCGGCAACATCCGTTCGTGGACGAAAACGTAACCCGAACGGCAAATCAAATGCCAGTAACGATCAAGCGGCTTTAGATATCCTACGAGCTTTCCCGAGAGAAATTAGAATCTGCACCGCCTGAAAAGGAAGTGGCTAACCTGTACCGCAGGAGGGGCGCCGATGCCAAAGCTGAAGAAAACAGAACAGCTGATGACGAGGAAGCGGCATTGTGTGATTTACACTTTATAGCGAACTGTCAGTCTTGTCAATCCTGGAGGCGAAGGGCGAAGAGGAAGAGGATGATGATTTTAATGACAAGGGGTGGATGTCTCATGCATTGAGTTTCAAGGAGGATAAATTGGGGAAGGATCTCAGTTATAGGAAAAAGGCCGAGGATGAATTGGTGGTCATTGATCCGAGGGAGAAGGCTAAGACGTTGAGGGAGGAGATGAAGGCGAAGAGGGAGGCGAGGGCTGGGGCTTCCACGGGCAGAGAATGGGATGTTAAGAGGAATGAGAAGTTGGCGAGAGGATCGGCATTGGCTGGGCGGGTGCGAAGTAGTGGGTTGGGAATGGGGATGGGGATGGAATAGGCAGTGAGTGGGAAGGAAATGGAAATATTTCATCGGTTATGATAAGGGGGGGCTGGAGTCATTATTTCCATGTGGGGGTGGATGGATGGATGGATGGATGGATGGATGGATGGATGGATGGATGGATGGATGGATGGATGAATAGATGAATAGATGAATTTAAATACCACGTGAAGTGAAGTGAAGTGAGGTGGAGTAAACTAAGGTTTATGTAGATTAATCTCATACGCAAAGCGAACTATCGAACCTACGATTAATTAGTACCTACATACCAATCACAAACCCCATCTAGCCTGGAGATACACAATCTTGCACAAGAAACGAGAAACCGAGAAACGCCGCTTAATACTCTCTGCGGATATCTCGGACCCAACATGGCATGCCTTGCTTCTTGAATGCAGCGTGACACATTCCAATTACATGGTTGGTTCTAGGATGAGGAATGCACTGAGGGGTCTGCCGGGTTTCCTCACTGGACCTGAGTCTCTCGTTCGCGTGTGTACATTTTTTGTTGATCGATGGCCTCTGATACATGGTATGTCAGCTATGTAGCATTCAATGCAATGGTGCGTGAGTAAGTGAAAGTGTGTCCTTGACCGGATGCAGCTATCCGTATTTCGTACCGTCATGAAGTGCCAAGAAGTGAGAGGTAGTAGTTTATTTTTCATCCGGCGGAGGAGGGCGTTGCCAAGAGTGAGAGAAACTTACCAGGACATTTTTTAACCCATTGATCAACGGCATCTTTCAAAGAATACTCACTCGACTAGGCCGGCTAGAACTTGATTGGTTGATCACACACGGGGGAAGATCAGAGGGACAATAATATAAATTCTTTCTTTCAGGCCGACGCCGTCTTGACGATGGTGTTGCTTGTGCTCCAGAAACAGTAATGTATGTTATGTATGTACATGCGCAACGAGAGAGGAGGGGAAAATCGGAAAGATGGTCAGCGTCAGACTGGTACGACACAATACGGAATGGTTCCTGAGTGTTTCAATTGTCCAAGGTAGTAAGGTAGCTAGATAGATAGGTAGATAGGTATAGATAGGTATGGGTATGGTATGGGTATGGGTATGGGTATGGTTCGCAGAGGTGGAGAATATTTAATCAATCAATATTATAGATTAGAAAAAAGGTGACAGCCAGTGATGTCCAATTGATGTTTACTTTGTGTGTTTTGTGGTGCATGTAATACCTAATATGAGGAATTGATACTCTCAATCCAACTTTTAAGAAAGTTTATAGTAGTAGTAGGAGGAGGAGTGTTGTGTTGTTGTTGTAGTTGTTGTTAGTTGTAGTTGTAGTTGTAGTTGTAGTTGTAGTTGTAGTTGTAGTTGTAGTTGTAGTTGTAGTTGTAGTTTGTAGTTGTAGTTGTAGTTTGTAGTAGTTGTAGTTGTAGTTGTAGTGTATGTATTGGTAGTTGTAATTGTAGTTGTTGTAATTGTAGTTGTTATTGTTATTGTTATTGTTGTTGTAGTTGTAATTATAATTGTTAGTTGTAATTGTTGTTGTTATTTATTGTTGTTGTTGTGTTTGTTGTTAGTTGTTGTTGTTGTTGTTAATAAGAAGAGGATCTAAGTTTATAATAATAAAATGTTATCCACAATAGGTAAATAAAGAAAGAAAGAAAGTTGGAGAGATAAATAAAGGCATTTTTGGTTGTTTCTTTTGTAACTTTAGCTTTTATTAAGGAAGGATTAGTTTGTTCTATTATGATTGGAGAGACGGTATGGTGATGGTGATGGTGATGGTGATGGTGATGGTGATGGTGATGGTGATGGTGATGGTGATGGTGATGGTGATGGTGATGATGATGATAATGATGATGAAATGATGATGACAATGATTTTAATAATCCTCGTGATGGGAAACATTTATATTTCTGCTTACTTACAATCAATCAAAATGGCAAGTCTCCTCGATAATATGTATTGAATGAAAGAAAATCAAGATACTCATGGTAGGATGGGAATCATAAATGAATGATAATGGGTAGGTAGGTAGGTGGGTAGAAAGGCCAACCAATCAATCAATCAATCAAATGAAATAAATGGTAACATCTGAATAAGGAAGGAAGGAAGAAAGAAAGAAAGAAAGGAAGGAACATAGATGGATGCATAGATGCATAGCAATAAGAAGTAGGTAGTGTGGATCATTTTATTACCTTGAGCCAAAAAGTAAAGGTTGCCTTATATCTAAGGTATTACATATCAGGTACCTACTTCGTAACCAGGTGTCAAGTAAGAGATTTAGTCATGAAGAGTATAATATATATATAATAAGTGCGATGCATAAAGAGGGACCTCGGGAAGTCTTAAAAGAACCAACCTTGTTGAAGTATAATGATAAGTCCCAGCCAAGTGAGCAGGTTTTGATTGGTTAAAATCTTCATATTGATTGATAATGTATGTATCGAGGTTGACCGTGCGTAGAAATAATTCATCGTTTTGAAATCATTTCGAGGGACCTTGGGGGACGAATATAGTAAGTATTGTCCAAGGGTATGATTTCGCTATGTAATAAAGCGAAACCATCAGGGTCTTTTTAATAAGGCTGCACTAATGCATTGAGAGAATTGATAATCCGTGGGTCCTTTTGATACCCTTGGATCCTTGGATCGTCGGATTCCTTTTAATTATCCTTTGCTTGTCTCTTTGCATTTTCTCTACTGTATTGATATCGATCGATGTGAATGTTGTTTATAATCCCACGGTTATATAACATACAACAATGAAAAAGCTATTGATCAAATATTTATATCTATCTTGATTTAGTCTTTGCTAAATAATTACACATAAACTCTCATGATCAATGGGGGCAAGCCCCAAACCCCCATAGCTCGCTGCGCTCGAATCTTCAAAGATATATACCTACCTAGGTAACTATACTTCTCTTCTTTTCTTTTCTATTCAAATACTAGGTATTCTGCCTCCACGGCAGTGGCCCCGGAGGGTCAGCGAAGCGTCATACAAACCATTCCATTTAGAACAGTTTAGATACCTACCTACCTATAGCTCCCTACATAATAGTGGGCACTCACTGTATGAATATATATAATTAATCTTGTTTCGAGTATATTCATCACGGTTACGTTCCGCGTTTGATCTGTTGTATTACGAATTCGAATACATTGCATGCAAAGATAAGATAAGATCTATATCGCTCGAGCATGCATCAATTGTAAGTCCTGGCTCTTATTAGAATGATGATCTGAGTACCTAGGTAAGTTACAGACAGTATCACAAGTATCACGGGTATAGATAGAGCGGATCAGAGATCATAGAGTAAGTTTCCCCTTCATTCTCCCTTCATTCTCCTTCTTTTCGCTTATTTTTATCATCTTCAGTACAACGTGGTATATAGTATGTAAGGTTATGTATGTATAAATATGCATAAATATGCGTTAAAATTAAGACGGTGGGGTAATGATAAAACAATCAAATCCCAGCCTGGAAACTCTTGATAACTTCAACTTAACTTCAATTCATAGGTCCTGACTATACTACCTACCTAGGGAGTAGTAGTTCCTCCCCTCCTCTTTTTACCTTACCTTACCTAATCAAGGGGTCAAATACAAATACGCATACAAATCTTCATATCCATATCCATATCCATATTCTATACGGTATCTATACAATATCTATACTATTACATTCGAATTCATCCGTACTCAAAACGAGTGTGAATCCATCTTCGAAATTTTACCTAAGCGTAATACCTACCACGTGATTACGTCACCCAATCAATCAATCAATCATGTCTGCCGATTCTGATTTTGAGGATGGTCCAAATCTATTTGCTGAGCCAGAGATGATTATTACCCACCGTCACCAAAACCAACAACAGAAACTCATACACTCCTCACTGGTCAACACTTACTTTACATCTCGTTGGTCATAATCCACTTTGGGGTCATCATCTTTGGAACGCTGGCCGAATTATATCCAATCATCTGGAAAAGAACCCTTCGTTAATTGCTTCCAAGACAGTATTGGAACTTGGTGCAGGTGCTGGTCTTCCGAGTCTCACCTGTGCTTCTCTTCGCGCCAAGAAAGTTGTGGTTACGGATTATCCGGATGTGGATCTCATCGTCAATCTCAGAAAGAATATCTCGGTCTTCTATGAGCAATTTCCTGAATTGAAGGTCGTCGATGAGGAAAGCTTGGTAGCTGAAGGTTACTGTTGGGGTGCTGGCCCTTCGCCATTACTCTCACTTCTACCTTTAGAAGATAGAGAGGCTGGGTTTGATGTATTGATACTGGCCGATCTCCTGTTCAATCATTCAGAGCACGCAAAGTTATTGGATTCGATTCAGAAAACTCTTAAGAAGAGTAAGGATTCCACAGCTTTGGTGTTCTTCACTCCTTATCGACCTTGGCTATTGGAGAAAGACATGGCTTTCTTCGATTTGGTACGGGAGGGAGGAATGATGGTGGAAAAAGTTTTAGAAGAGAAGATGGAGAAAGTGATGTTTGAAAAGGATAGAGGAGATGAAGAGCTGAGGAGAACAGTTTTTGGTTTCATTGTAAAGTGGGCTGAGGAGGAATAGTGATTGATGGTCGACATGCAATGGTACAGATTCTTGAAGGCTGTAGGAAGCAGGTTGATAGACGAAGATCCAGCTTTTTCTCGGTCATATTATGGTCTGGTAGATTGCGTAGAATTGATACCTCGCATGCTTGATCAATGGTCGTTTACGACATTTCAATATGGACGTTTACACGAAAGCTATCAGACCAATGAATGATATATCTGCATCGTACCTCTACTTTAGTAGAGCGGTAACTACTTTAGCTGCACTATCATTTCAATTCGAACCTTGAAAACCATGCAATTGCCCCCCCCCACAATCACATAGTATATTCATCCAAAGTTCTCCATTTTCCACTTGACCCTCTGTTAGTCGCACTCATCGAAAAGAACAAATCCAACCGCAAAAACTATAAGCATTCCTAGGCTGGCAGAAGTTGATCTCCCATCTGTAAATAAGTCCCCAGCCCCACTTTCCGGCCACTTTTACCACCAAAAATAGCCATTTTTCGTATTTATAAACTTTATCAATATTAATTATTATAATATAGAAATTAAATCATAGATTTAGTATATAATTATTAGTAAATATAAGAAGATTTGAGATTTTTGCGATTTTTTTAAAAAAGTTATTAAAGAATGAAATCATTAATTTTTCATTTATATATAAATCCTGTTGGTTTAACTCAGTGCAATGGAGGTGACAATAATGGGTATATCTTAATACGTTGTTATTGTTCTCA
This sequence comes from Monilinia fructigena, assembly GCA_003260565.1. Taxonomy (NCBI): domain Eukaryota; kingdom Fungi; phylum Ascomycota; class Leotiomycetes; order Helotiales; family Sclerotiniaceae; genus Monilinia; species Monilinia fructigena. The sequence continues at coordinate 8,906 of QKRW01000100.1, forward strand.
AAGATCACTAACTAAAGGCTATGGATCGACGACTATATAGAATGCCGAGGCGTTAGCGCGAAGCCTAGCGCGTCACGTGATTATCCCGACAAATCCTATACAAAATTGAACTGTTTTTTTAAAATGTTAATAATTTTTTTGATAAAAATATTTAAAAATAACTTATATATTCTTTTGAAATTCTTAGATTCTGTTTATAATAATACATTATTTTTAAATATATATTATCAGATATTGATTTAATTACAAAGCAACGAGAGTAATAGCAAAAGGACCATTAATAACACCAGTAGCTTTAACCCTTATCCTCGCAATAAAGGAGTAAACATTATAGTAGATGGTTTTATTATCCACAATCTCCACGAATACATCTAATTTACCTCGGCATTATATATCGACTTGTATATATACGGACAATAGTTTATTTTATTTTATTTATTTTATTTTCAGTTTAGCGTCTCTATGTAGAATGGCTAGTTCAAACCTCCCGAAGGGTATTAGCGACGGGCTCGCGACGGAGGCGGGGTCTCCCCGCGAGCCTTTCGTGTATAGCCGTGTGCTATGCCTGTCGGTACTCCTAGCGCCCTTGCCCTTCCGTTCCTACCTCCGAGCAGTGCCGTTTCCCTTTTCCCTTGCGGTCCCTCTCCTCCATTTAAGAGAAGCGCTCCCGCTGTCATTCTTGCGCAGTTTGCGCTGGGTTAAAAGAGTGTATGTGTGCGTAGGAAGCACCTTCGTTCTGCCGGTTCTTACCTTAGGGCGGTGCCTTTGTAGATTGGATGTGCTGCTTAGGTAGGGCGCGGCCTATTGCTAAGTAGCGGTTAAAGAGTGGCGGTTTTGTCTTGGCGAGCCGTAGCTCATATGGGAACCACCCGGAATTGTCTGATCGCGCGTTCGCTGTGCACGGGCATTGATGGCGAAGTACTGGGTTACCGCGAGAAAGTTTTCGAAGAGCTCGGGATGCGCCAGTAGTGCGCTTAGGTATCTCCGCCCTTCCTCGGGGCGGCTGGGCGGGCGTTCGGGTCTAGCCGGCCAGGCGTGAAACTTGCGTTGGGAGATCTCGCAGAATACGAGGTGGTTGGGAGCCTTCTCGAACCCGCAGAGGCAGGTGAGCTCCGCTTCGGTGTGGCCGAACCTTCTGTGGTACTGCGCGAAATCGCCGTGTGCCGTTCGGGTAGCCAGGAGCCGATGTAGCACTGTGCGGGGAGGCGCAGTTCTGGGGGCTCGGTTACGGAGTATCCGAGCTTCCATCTGCGGTACGAGGCCGAAAGGCCTGGGTGGCATTGACTCCACCAATCAGACGTTGCAATGTCCGCGAGGGCCTTCGCCGTTGTGCCTATTCCACTAATCGTAGGCTCCGCTGAGCGATCGTCGTCTGTCCGTCCCTCGTTCGCGCCGGTGTTAGCCAGCTCATCCGCTGCCTCATTGCCTTCGATACCCATGTGGCCTGGGGACCATTTAATGCCAACCTTGTATCGGTCTATGAGGGTATGACATTCGAGGAAAGCCCACTGGGAGGTGTTGGACGCGTTTGCCCGCATGCACCATATCACCGAGGTGCTGTCGATGCACATCCATATCCGCTCGTCTGTAGGCTGGAGGATATCTAGTGCACATTGTAGGCCTTTAAGGGCGCCTATCGCTTCTGCATCGAAGACATGGGAGATGCTGTTTATCGCTCCACTCCCAGTTCTGGCCAGCGTTTGGCCGCGGTACACAGCGTATCCGTAGCCTACTAGCTTTGCACCGTCCTTATACTGTTCGGTGCCATCCGAGAATACAGTGATCGTATCCCTGCCTAGCTGGCTCCACCATGCGTTGAAGTGCTCCGCTGCGGGCTTCTTTTCGTCCTTCCTTCTGTAGGATCGGTCCTGCAGCCGGGTGAAAAGTGCGATTGGGCCAGTATCGGCCTCTGTTTTTTTTAGTAATTAAACTAAATAGAAGTATAAATAAACTTTTATAATCTTATATAGCTTAATTTACTGATTATCTAATTTCCTTGTTTTCCATAAAGTCTTTATATTCTTAATATTGATAAATATTCTCTATTCGATGTTATAATTAGATGAGTTGGTTTTTAATTAATTAACATTCTTTTTATAAATTATTATTGCTTATGTTAGGACAGGTGACAAAGAATCAACTAGTGTAAATGACAGGTAAAGACTTTTCATTGCTTTCTAAAAGTAAGAGTTCTAGCTATGATTTTTATACTAAGATCCGTCCTTCATTGATTTCCTAATTGACTCTACGGTTATACGCTAGAGGAATGTAGTCTAACCTTTGGCGCTGTGTTCTCAGGTCGTCAAAACATTTATCGAATGCTTTCAGTTTTTATTTTTTATTTATTTATTATGTTTAACGTCTATATGAGCTAGCTAGGCTCTTGACCTCCCAGGGGTACTAGAGACGGGTGAAACACTAGTGAGTCGAAGACCCAAGAGCTCACCACTTAGGTACGTGTCGTACGACGTCGCTAGGTTGAAGCACTGAGGCCGCCTCCTCCCGGCGGTCTCTCACAACTCTAGCTCTGTTGGGCAGCCTCCTTCCGCCGTTTGAGGGAGCGTCCTGCATTGAAGGAATTAGCCTTTGCTTGTTATATCTAAAAAGAGTGAATGTCGGGCTGTATGGCAATCGCATTGGTAGGGAGTGCTAAAAGGGCAGTTGTTACGTTAGGATGCAGCCTTTGTATCGTCGTATAGAGTGTTGTGCCGCGCTCTATGGGTCGCGCCTCAGATTAGGCTCCGAGGTGAAGCGGGGAGAGGGGGGGAGGGGGGTAAAGAGGGAAGGGGGGAGGAGAGGGGGGAAGAGGGGGAAGAGAGGGTGTGGCGCTAGGTCGAGCGCTGTTTGGGATGCCGTTAGGCTCTCGGTTGCAAAACGTAAAGTATCGCGTTGTTGTGACAAAGCGCTCGAACTCTTGTGGGAGAGCAAGAAGCCGTTGTATATATAGTCATGCCCTTCCCGGGCGGTTGTCGGTGGGCGAACAGGTTTTTAGCGGCCACGAGTGGAACCTCCTAACCGAGATCTCACAGAAAACAAGGTGCTCCGGGGTCTTAGCTTTACCGCATGGACAGTGAGTCTCTGCGTCTTCATGCTTGAAACGTTTATGGTAAGCCTCGAAGTCGCCATGCCTGGATTGCAGCGCAAGTAGTCGATGCAGAGTTGGCCTAGAGAGTTTGAGTTCCATAGGCTCGTTCAAAGCGTAGTCTAGTTGCCATTTTGCGATACCCCCTGACAACGTTGGCTCGTTTTTGCGCCATCCACTTGTAACGTTGTGAGCCAGGCTTCGTGCTATCGATCCTATACCACTGATCGTAGGTTGCGCAGTAGGCCCTGGATCCACTATATCGCTCTTGGCTCCTGCGTCTGCTAGGCTATCCGCTGCCTCGTTGCCGGTTATACCCTGGTGCCCAGGGGACCACCGTATATTGACCGCATGCCGATCGATTAGTCGATGGCTTTCTAGGAACGCCCATTGAGAAGTGTCCGAAGCATTCGCGCGTTTACACAACCATATCAACAGAGGTACTATCGATACATAGCCATCGTTGTGTATCCGCATTGGATGGTAGCGTAAGCGCTTTCTGAAGTCCTTTCAGAGCCCCTATCGCTTCTGCGTCAAAGACATGCGAGAGCGTGTTAATCGCACCCTTTCCGGTAGCTACAAGCGCTTGTCCCTGGTAGATCGCGTAGCCGTAGCCCACGTGCTTACCAGCGTCGTCATACGATTCGGATCCATCGGAGAAGATGGTAACCGTGTTGGGAGGCAAAGCATTCCACCAATCATTGAAGCTAGCCGCCGCCGTTTCTTTGTCTATCCCCTGTGTAGGGTCCGTTCTACACCCGGGAGTGTAGTGCGGGGGGGATAGGATCGGGCGTGGTGCTCCCGGTAGCAACCGGTCCGCTGATCGCAGTCTCGTACCGTTCTGCGTACGGTGGCCCGGTGCGGTCAGTCGCATGGTCAGCGGATGGCGTACGTCAAGTCTTCGGAGTCGAAGAGCCATATTGATGCGGATATGTTCTAGAGCCACTTCGCAGGGAGGGAGGCCCGCGTCCTGTAGGTTGGCTACAATGGGCGTGGTCCTCCAGACCGGTAGTACCCCTTTGTTGCAAGGTTGATCACTTTGTCAGCCTTCGCTATGCGTGACCCCATTCGAGTGCTCATTATGGTACCTCGTAGATGGCCTCCGCCTGTACTTAGCCGCGTTCGTCCCGGATATCACGCTTCTGCCCCGTAAAGTAGCGAGGGCATTACGCATGTGATCGTGGCTTTCCGTAGGGAGCCGCAGGGGGGCCATGCACGGTATTGGCAAGGTGCTTGATATGCAATGCCACTTTCCGTGCCTTCTCTACTCGTTCAGCGATATGTCTTTTGAAAGTAAGTTTGCGATCGAACCATACTCCCAATCATCGAAGCGCCGACTGCTTTGTATCACCTGGTGCGCTTGTTGTAGGTTGTATGGTTAGTGTAGGGGAGATGACAGCTTCCGGGGCATGTGCGTGACGCCTACGATGCTTTCAGTTTTTGCCGAAATGCCAAGGTTTTATGTAGGAAAAGGTATCTTAATCTATTCATTTTTCGATATGACTATTCATGTGTTAATCGGTCCTAACAGCTTATTAGGCTAAACCCTGTAATTAAAACAGAATTTGCTTTATTCGTTTTGTAATCTTATTATTCTTAAAAAAATTTATATTTTTATATTAAAGTTATTGTAACAAGGTAGTAGGTTTGGAATGATATTCAATTTAGCTAATAATCTTTTAGGGTTCCTAAGATCCTTTGAGTCTGACTTCTCTCAGGATTTGTAGGGAAATATCCAGGTTTATATACAAGTTTAGATGCAAGGTATAACAGCTTATTACGCATAAAAGTGTGACGAAACCTTATTCATCCAATATACCCGGAGTCTAGTCCGGAACCATTCTTCTGTATAACACTGCCTCCCCTCTTATCAAAACTCGGCCTGAGTCTTAGTTTTGGCTAGAACCTTAAGAGCTTCCTTAGACACCGGTTTGAGCGGTTGCCGCTGGTGAAATGCCGTTACCATTGCCTTCGCGCCCTTGCCATCGAACTGATCATATGGTTCCCAAGTCCAATGCTTCTTGGCTGGCCACCCCTGCCACTTGATAAGATACTTCACATCACCTTCGGTATCGATGGAGTCCATGATCTCCTGCACATAATACTCTAGCTTAATTGGGTCTGCCTTCCGCAGGACCTGGTCAGGATCAGGGGATACCTGATTGCCAGCGCGGTAGGGTTCAATAAAAGAGATGTGGAAGGAGTTATGGATACGCCATCCCTTAGGTAATGTTAGCCTGACAGCGGTGGGAGAGATTACCTTTTGGATCTTGAAGGGTCCCAACATTCTTTTGTCCAACTTTTTAGCGGGGCGTTTAGTTTTGATATTTTTAGTATTTAATATCACCAACTTTCCTGCTTTATACTTTGGTGCCTTTATTCTTCTTTTGTCGGCCCATGCTTTCATATACTCACAACTTTTCTTTAAATGCTCCTTTGCTTCCTCATACGCTTGTATCATCCCGCTCCCGGTGAGCTTCATAAACCTTCAGTTCAATAAAACGCTCCAGTAATCCGAGCACGTTTTAGATCTTTTAACTGCATTCAAGCCTTATGCTTGCTGATCTGTCTGCTTTAAAAGCTACAAACACAACTGCCCCCCGCCTAAACGGAGTGGAGGGGACGCAGCAGAATAAGTTTTATAAAAGCTCTTTGTAAATTAGAAATGCTTTCTCAGGCTACTTTTAGTATAAATCCTTAGCTTAGCACATCCTTATACCCCTAGGGAGGTTAGGATTTGGGCCTGCGGCCCTAGGCCTACGGCCCTCCTCCGCCGGATGAAAATAAATACTACTACTACTTTCAATACGTAGCTAGCTCTTTAGATAGAATACAATTAGACATACAGGACCTACGATATTCGTGGGTGTTACGTCTTCCGTATCCTTCTCGTACCAACAAGAACAATCATGCAAAGAAATAGTTTATCGCATCGGAATCTACTAGTATCCCGAGGCTAATTGTAGAAACTTATAGGACGCGCACGAATAAATGATGTAATGAATTTATTTACTTTGTTTCTCACTGAGATGGTATAGGAAATTTTTTAGAGATCGTTGAGCCTTCGCAAACAATTGGAATAAACAGAATTGAGAGGCTATAATAGACTGTTCCTTTTCTCCCCATTTCCTGGTCTGCTCTGCTTTATATTGCGACCCTATCCCTATCGTCTATGTTATGAGAAGTCGACCAGCTGTGATGTGTACTCGCAAAAAAAGAAACCTAAACAAACATAAGCACACCCATACACCTAACAAATTTTTCCCTCCTGAATATACAGTATATTTTCTCATTTTAACGCATGACCATTCTATGGCGTATGACTTAAAATATACTTGATTGTTCAAAGTCTGCAGACGACACAATCTCGTACCTTTGTGTCTATGCAGAGATTTTCTCGTCGTATTGTTTTATCGGAAACCTTCTTTGCCGCAGCGACAGCTCTGGATGCTTCTCCAGAATAAATCCCATGCGCGTCTCTCAGATGATTTTTCGAGTTGAACTTCTGTGAAGCGACTTTGCCTTTTCCCACAATTACTCAACCCGCATTCAAAACTGCCATGTTCTTTCTGCATATGCTCAGAGACATGAGCTGCAACATCTTTTCCGCAGTGAATTATTGGACATGAATCGCAGGCCGAAGATGAGCTGTCATGGCATTCACGAATGTGAACCCATAGTTTGTCTTTCCGAGCAAATCCCAAGTTTTGACATTGTACAAATGGACACTCGTGGTTACGAGCTCGAAAATGAGCAGTCTGCCTATGACGTTCCAGGTCATACTTATTTCTGAATGGTTTCTGATAACCGCAGCCTTCAACATCACAGACTAAAGGCCTCAAATGTATATTATTTAGATGATTGTTGAGAGCTCTAAGATTAGGAAATTTAGCCCTCGAGGTACATCCTTCCCAAGGACACCGAGCTGGTCCGTAGAAATTGGATTCCAAAAAATCAGCATATTTGCGATCTTGAGCTGATATTCCAGACTTCTTTGAAGTAATTGAGGGCTTGTCGTAACTTGACGCTGAGCTACAAAAATTGATGCACTCAGCGTGAGGAGTCGATGGTGAAGAGTTGCCTTCAGTTATACGAAAGTTGTCGAAATCAAAATCCGCAAGTACCTGAGATTGATGAATCACTGGCGAAAACAAACGTTCCACTTCGGATTCGTACGTTAGTTCCGAAATCGGGTATTCGAAGTCGGCTGAGAGAAAGGAGAGATTTGGGGCATTGGAAAGCGATTCCTCATTGGGACTAGTGAGAGTGCCCCATCAGCACAACAAGGCTATAATTCTGCTAGGGGGTGGTCACGTACATATTCTCAGCAATGCCCCAATTCGAATGGCCATAATCTGATTCGTCAAGACCCGGATCTCTGGAAGCGATTTTGCCATGAACATCAGCATTCAAATACGACCTCGCAATTTTGGGGCCACTGGGGCATTTTCCTCCTTTGTATGCACTACTGCATGTACCGTATGCGCGATTTGAGGCTGAGTGGTGGTCATCGCAATATGATTGATTCAATTGGCGTCCTTGGGACATGGCTTGTGTAGCTCATAGGGTAATCTTCGAGGCAGAATCTTGGGCTTTTAGTTTCGATAGTCGATTATACTCGGTCGCAACTGTGATATCGTTGAGATGAAGAGAAATCAAGTGAATTTTGAAGTTTTGGGACCAAATATTTACGAGGGAGAAAGCAATGCTTTATATATGCTTGCTTGGCCCATTTGCCATCAGTCAATCTACCGAGCAATATTTCAAATACGTCTCAATAAGACCCTATCCTCGTTTGCCTGGCACTAAGTTACACATCATAGGCAGAGCCATTGTTCCTGCATATGATCTTCTATCGAGTATAATTAGAAATTTATAATGACTGCTTGAAAGACGAATGTGTTGTATCAAGAAGTTACATGAACCCAGAGTTTCAAACCCTCTGATAAGTATGAAATTTGAAATTATTTGATTCATAATCCTAAATCGTAGAATTCCTCAAGTAGCCTGCGAGTGCTATATTCTAAGTTCCTTCCAGGATCCAGTTTGATAACAAGAGTGACTGAGCGAGTGATTTTGATGACAAGTACCTATCCAGACTCTTGGTAGCAAGGCATGGACTGGGGTGAGTTGGAAGCCGGTAGATTCCATTTTGTACTTTCTACTCTCATTTGAGGCTATCCAAACAAGCCCAAGGATAGATAAGAATGAAATCTGAATAGTGTTAGCCATGTAATAAGGTCGAGGTCAGGGAATTATAAGCTCTTACTAGTTTCTTTCAATCTAATGTAAGCCAAAAACTTGCCGTTTTTGCCCCCACCATCCAATCCAATAGTGGAAGCTCAATATTTTGATTTTATTCTTTTAAATTTCCCAAGCATTGTATCTGCGAGAACCCGTGTCACCATGAGATTTCCTTATGTGTTCATCTAGCAATGCCTGATCTCTAAATCCGTTCCCAAGACCTCGAGAACAATTTTCCATCGGACAATGGTATCTACCGTGTCATTTCTCCTTATGCTCTTTCAACCGGTCCTTTCTATTGAACTCTTTCGCTCGAGCATTGTAGTATTCGACATGACAAATGAATTCTTTAGGGTCATCTGAATGTAGAGCAATTGAGTGATGTTTGAGATCTGCACTAGTACTAAAAATTGTATCAATGCACTTGAGGCACGGGTATCTTTTATCATTTGTTCGGTACCAGTGGCCTCGCAATTCAAAAGACTTTGTGAAAATTTTGGTATTCACGAGTAGGCATTTTGGATATGGACATTTCCCCAAAATGTGGTCTTGGCCACTCATAGCATTTAAAAGCGGATATTGGTATTGATATTGATGCTGATTCTTGTTATTGCTGGGGATGTTTGCATGGTGAGTTGGATAGAAGGCTCCTGGATTTGAGAACCCTGGTACAAATAGGGAGTTGAATAGAATGATTGTACCCCATTAGGGAGAGTATGTAAAGTTCCTGTTGAGCCGGGAGGTCTAGCAATTCTCAGGTCGGTTAAAAGCTCAGAAACACAGTTGGATTCTTCTATAGGGACTTGGAGTTCTTCAATTCCCAAGGTCATAGTATTGTTTTGCTGACTTGAATAAAGGACCCAGTAGTTCGAAAACCCGAAACACCATCCCTCGGACGGATGGGCTTGAAATAGATATATAGGAGAAGGAATGGCTAAAGGCTTTGCGGTATAAGAAGCAGTCTGCAGATTCGAGCTTTCGAAATGTGATCAGGACACCTCCGGCGCAATTGATAATTCTGTCCCTGCAATGATATCTTGAATTGGTTCATGGCCTGGATTATTCTGTCCTTTCCACTCAAATCCTGTCTCAAGTGTGTCCAATATGTCGACCGAAGCATTTGAATCAAAAGAAAGAGACGGGGAATAGACTCGTTCAGCTGAAGTGCCATACAAAAGTGTTGATGGTGAGTGATTATTGTGAGATGAGAGATTCGGCTGTGTAAATTGGAATGTAGATTCGGGCATAGTAGAGACATTAGTAGGACTAATAACCGTTGATTTGACAGTATTTGGGGAGTGTTATGATGGTGACCCCACGGGTTGAGCTCGTGATAGCGTACGGCTGAGAAATGCTTGGGGTTATGTAGGTAGGGCCGGGATTTGAATCCTGGTTAAACTGCTGACAGTGGCATCGATATTCACAGAAGCGGGAGCCCATACAGGTCGATTTTGATGACATCTTATGCTCCTTCCTCGAAAATTCAAACAGTCACTAAACTACAGCTGAGTCCGCATATTTGGTAATGAAAGACCGATTATCTATAGCTTATGTTGACCCCTTCGAGAGAGCATTCAACTCCGAGGGCCTTGTTCTTACTGATGATGACTTTCCGCAATCGTCCGCAATTCAACTCATACATATATATAACACTCACCGAAGTTTCAGGTATTATCAAATATGGTTTGAAAAGAGCTGTATTGTGTTTGTCTCAAACCTTGAAGAAAAAGTATAATGTATAAGGGTGTCGAGTTTACAAAGGGGTCGGATTTACTTGAAGCCATTTCTGAACATTATATAATGGAGGATTTCTCATGGAGAACGGCATCATGGGCTTTGAGAGAAACACGAGCTGTTTCTAATCTAAAGGCCAGTCAGAAGCTACAAAACGATAGTATGTATGCCCCAAAAGTAGAGGCATGAAAGTTTTCTAGAGTTAATTGGTATTCTGACTTTGGGTAATCAGGGCCTTCATAGTTAGACTTGAGTTAATGAAGTAAACAACGTGATAACTCCGGTACAAATCCCGCTTAGGCAGTATAGAGGGAGTACAAGAAAAATAAGGCGAACTAATATAAAGATGAAAGCCCACGTCAAAAAAATATAAAAAGACCCAAAGCTAGTGATGGTGAAGATTGAACGCCGATGAAAGATAATGATAGAACGCCAGGATCTAAAAAAAGATACTGAAATAGAGCAAAACGTTGAAAAGCTGCACCGGCATAAAAGAAGAGTGCTTCTAACGGAAAACATATCACATGGTGGCTAGCAAAGTTCTCATCATATTGTAAGATTAATGCATCAAAAGCCATGGAAAGTACGCTGAGACTTGCCCCGTGAGGAATCAAATTAGATTCGGCCGTTAAGTGTCGGCCAAGTTCATTTCTCGGCTTGAAAAGCAGAGAATGTCCTGAAATCGCCAACAAAATAGCAGTAGGGTTCATTCAGCATGATGAGCAATTGGGGAATTCTGTCAGGCTAAATTTTCAGCCACATTCGGATCAATATAGCCCTTCAAAATTACTCTTCAAGAAGTCGATTCAAAAAACAAACAAATAAAAATAAAATAAGTGAAGGGATTTGAATCGGATTCAAATTGACGACCGTGTAGGTATTTTCTATAGCTTCCCGTGTTATAGATTAACATGCCTTTATAACATTTTGATTGGTGCCACCAGTCTTCGGGGGTTTCGGTTATCTGTTCTATCTCAAAAGATGTAGGGGATTCCATCTTTCTATAGTTCAAGTCACTCGCCTAGGGCGAATCATCTAGGGCTCTAAGATGCGGGTAAAATCCAAAGTAATTCCCACCTGGGAAGAGTATCATTGTAGCACTTTAGACGGTTCAAGGTGGTGAGTATTAGTTCACCGAACTCACCGACCAGCCCAGCAGAAAAATTTTGATTCTCCCCACTAATAAAGACAAGCTCATTTCGTATCCCCGTATGGGACCCCAAATTAAGTGATCCGACATCAAGTAATATGTGATCCTATTGCCCAAATCGAGGAGGCGATAAAGCACATGCCTAGGACAAACTTTGATTCCAAAATAGTCGGTAAACATGCTTTCTGTATAATCTCTACCCAGAGTATGTAGAAGAATAGGTATATTATTGGGACCGTTCGGAACACTGTGACACTGGTTATAAATGGCTGAGTATGCCCAAATGTAGGCATCATAGTCAATGCTCGTGAGGTCAATTTGTGGCTTCTTTTTAACTGTCTCCAACCTTTGAAGCTCTTGTTGATATTGGAGCTATTCGTATAGAGCACCAAGGTCGTTCTATACCGGCCATCTCGCCAGATGGGGATGATGTGAGAACGCCTCGTATGGTCCAACACATACGCGATACTGGCCAGAGCCGCAGAAAAATATAAGAAAACACTGGGGCGCAAAAGTCTCAGCAAGTAAGTGACCTCAAAGAAAGATATCTATCAGAGTCCCCTCAAATGGCCCGTTTGCATACAACTGTAATGCCCTATATGGACCACCGCGGTTGTGAGAACGGCAAACAATGAGAGCTTCAACAGCGATATAAGTGACAGAAACAACAAAGAGCCATCTAGAATCGAGCTTCCTATATCGTTGAAACTCAATTTCCAATTGGATCTCAAAAGTGTAAAGTTGAGATGGGATTGAGTGAGGTCAACCATTAAACGAGCTCCCTGGATCGTGCACATCCTGGATTTTGCACGCTTTTTTTCGACTTTCAAAATATCGACATCATAGATTCAAAACTTAATGAAATACTTTTAAAAGCTTGTATGGAGGCTGCATTGAATTATATTAAAGGGCAGAACGTCCTAAATATTTCTAGATAGCTAAAATATAATAAAATGAACTATTCTATGCTGTCCCAATATTATAGAGACAAAAACTACCTTTTGTATAGTAGTATATACTAATATATATTAATCTTTTTCAATAAAGCAAAAAAAGCTTTTATTAATCAAATTAACAAGTTAATATAGAGATCTATACTTTCTATTAATAATATAATCCGGAATCTTACAAAAAGATTATAGGCTGTTTTGTAAAAAAGAATTAGATTACAAATTTTGTTAAGAGGTATAAAAAATCGTTTTAGATATCAATGTCTTCGTTGTATTGATAATTGTATGTAAAAACTGATAATGTTGGAATATTTCAATACTTTTATAATCTAAATAGGCCTATTTTTTATTATTATTAAATAATATTATTTATAAAGCTTTTACTAATATCCCTTTTTTATTCATTTAATTAACGAAAACAATTGAAAAATATAATATATTTCCGAAAAATATATACAATTAGGATAAGTAGTAGTAGTATTTATTTTCATCCGGCGGAGGAGGGCCGCAGGCCCAAAGTTTAACCTCCCTAGGGGTATAAGGATGTGCTAAGCTAAGGAGTTATACTAAAGGTAGCCTGAGAAAAGCATTTCTAATTTACAAAGAGCTTTTACAAAGCTTATTCTACTGCGTCCCCTCCACTCCATTTAGGCGGGGGGCAATTGTGTTTGTAGCTTTAAAGCAGATAGATCAGCAAGCATAAGGCTTGAATGTAGTACAATTAGGATTAGAAGGACTTTATGATTGGAATAAATAAATTAATAATAAGAATTATAAATACTAATGCATACGATTAAGGGAAAGTAATAAAAGCTAAACAGGATAAATCAAAAGTTTATTAGCCTTTTAGTATACATTTATACCAACGAAACAGCCCTTCCATCTATTTTAATCTATAAAAGAGATTCTGAAAATCTTCAGAATACTTGGGTTAATAAAGTATTTATAAAGATCAAGCTTATTGGAGCATTAAACAATGGATAGTTCTTTAACGCATTCAGCTTTACCTAACTAACAAAATTCTACCTAAGCAGCACATCCAATCTACAAAGGCACCGCCCTAAGGTAAGAACCGGCAGAACGAAGGTGCTTCCTACGCACACATACACTCTTTAACACAGCGCAAACTGCGCAAGAATGACAGCGGGAGCGCTTCTCTAAATGGAGGGAGAGGACCGCAGGGGAAAAGGGAAACGGCACTGCTCGGAGGTAGGAACGGAAGGGCAAGGGCGCTAGGAGTACCGACAGGCATATCACACGGCTATACACGAAAGGCTCGCGGGGAGGCCCCGCCTCCGTCGCGAGCCCGTCGTTAATACTTTTCGGGAGGCTTGAACTAGCCATTCTACATAGAGACGCTAAACTGAAAATAAAATAAATAAATAACTAACAAAAGTATTTCAACGTTATATATACCAAGTAGCAGGAAAAGGTATTATTTTATTAATTGTAAATAAATATTCTAACTATATCAATATAGAATTTATATTAAAATACCAGGAATTAAAAATTATAATTTTAATTCTTTCTTTTTATTTTATACATCGATTGTAACCTCTTAACATTGAATTCTTTTTTCCTCTTTCAAATCAATATACTATAAAACTTAATCTATTCTTGTGTAATAAAGAAAGTATTATTGGAATAACTAAATGCAATTTTTAATCTTTATTTCGAAAAGTTTAGGGTTAAGTAAAAACGATATATAAATATTCTATATTCTTTCGAAAAAGCAGAAATATATCCTATAAATAAGAATGCTACTATTTCTATAATTAAACTAGAGTCTCTTTTATCATTTATATTAAATGTTAACAGAAAATAAAAATAAAATATTATATATATTGAAAACCCTTTATTATTTAAAACTCGAATTTCGTCAAAATCCTAATCCAAAAATAACGGAGAAGCTTTTTAAACGACTTTAACAAATACAGCTTAAACTGATATTCAATTATATAGATTAAAGGGTTTAGAAAAAGCTTTAAAGATCAAAAAGAAGAAAAGGATTTGATTTAAACGTTTAAATCTATTAGGGAAAAAAGGCTGGCAAAGTTCAAATATAGTTCTTTAGTACAATGACAAAAACTAAAAAATATTAATTAACAAAAGCATCTATATTGAAATATAAAAAAAAACTAAAATAAGAAAGAAAACTAAAAAAAAGAGAATATAAAAGCTATAACTAAAGTAGTTCAAAGGGAGGTTAATTATCAAATTATACAGAATTCTAAAATAGAAGTAAAAAGAGCTTTAAAATCATTAGAATCATTTGTTAAAAAAGTTTAGAAAAGTTTAAAACATTCTAATATTATAAATCTAATATTTAAGAAAGCAATAAAGCCCTTTGAAAAATCGAAGATTGATATTTCAATAGTAATAGAAGGAGGAGGGGAATTGTATACAAAAAGGGGTTGAAAGATTAACATTCCATTAAGATATAAAGCTTAAAAGATTTTATAGTTTTATTATATTATTATATATATTAAATTGAATCTTAGATTAACATTTCATCAATTCGAATTATTATAAATTTTTAAAGTGGTTATATATAATAGTTAAAGAACGTGCAAGAGTCAGGGACGTGCACGATACAGGGAGCTCGTTTAGCGCGTGTTTGCTTTTTTCACTACCCTGAAGGTCCCTGACCACCAAAGCTTATCGATCCACAGCCATTACAATTATTATAGAGCAAACCTGAACCTTCATACATTTATATGAACCTATAATCTATTTGGCTACAATGTTCAATGGATGAACTAATCTACTGGAGAGTAGATCTGACTTTAGACAGCACACTGTTAACGTTGTGGGAGTTCTGTATTATCATCTTGATCGGATGTCGTTTGAGTGCGTACAAAAGTCTTGAAATAAATTTACACTACTCGAGTATATATATTCTTGCAGGTTTGCCATCGTAGGTCTAATATAGCCTTTCACATAGATATTAACCTCAAGTTTCACGTTGTACAGATGGGTAACCTTGGTAGTCCGTTTCTGAGCAATCCCAGTAAATTATTATATGCCAGTTCGCAGTCATAGATCAATCGAACCATAACCAACTTGCACAGGAGTTTGAATAGAACTACTGAAACGATAATCAAATTGTGATTTATTGGTTCTGTCTGATATGAAGGATCGTCGCTCCGCGTATAAAAACGCAAACCAAAGAATATTTGCACCCAAAACCAACAGCGCCCTCATCCCTTCATCACGCATTAAAGAAATTCTCAGCTGGTGATTATCATACAAATTGCAATACAGCGCTCATAGTCATGTCTCACCATGAGCGAGACATCCCGACAATGTTATCATACAAACAGCAATATCACAAGCCCAATATGCATGTATGGACAAAATGGGACCAAAACATCTACACAAGCACATGTAAGTTTGGAAACTTACATGTGCTTCTTCCTAATATGAGCATTAAGAGCTGTCTGATCTTTGTACCCGTGCCCGAGTCCTCTGGAGCAACCTGGTGCCGAACAATAAGATGGTCCATGCCATTTATCATAATGCTCCTTATACTTGTCGCGTCTAGTGAAATGTTTTTGTCGAGCTTGACAATTGAGTTCTGGGCAGGACCACTGTCTTGCTTGTTCCATGCCTATATTGTGCTTAGCTCTTCCATGCCGCTTAGCGTCTGCATCAGTTCCAAACATCCTTCCGCAATCGATGGATATGCAAGGGTAGCGTTTATAATGAGTGCGATAGAAATGATCTCTCCATTCTCTATCTTTGCTAAAATGCTTCCATTTACTGGGGTTCGAAACACAATCATGATGAGGACATTTGGCTGGATAATCCCTCGGGTTGATATCATCAATAGAAACTGATTGGGAATGATGATGATTTCGGTGGGTTGGGTATCTACTGCGATGGGTAGGACTAGCATGCATCGTGTCGCTAGAATCGTATATAGATTCTGTAAGATTCAAATCCATGGAAGCGAATGAATTTGTGGGGACGGATACACGTCGTTGATGAATAACTGGCGTTTGAAGTGTATTGAGAGATATATGAGGATCGTAGTCTTGGAAGGTTTTAGCATCGTTATTTGGTAGAGTGCCCTCATGCGTCATTGGCTGATTTCTATTTTCAAGCTGGTCGTATGCAAATGCTGTTGTTCCTCCGGTAAAGCGCGTTTCCTACTGGAATATATTGTGTATTTATGAGCCAGGAATTGGAATGAGGTGTACCAATGATATTTCCATGATCCATATGCGCACCATTAGAAGCAGTAGTGAAGTGATCAAAATTTGAGTATGGATGGTGAGAAAGCTGATGTTTGAGGAGTGCTTGTTTGGTAAGCATAGTAAGTTTCCAAACCTGAATTACTGCCAGTTTTTTCCAGGCCAGCGGTCGCATAACTCGGAGAGTTCGGCGAGAAACGATCTTGAGTATGCGGTGCAGAGAGAGTTCGATGCGAAATATCTCTACAATATGACCCCTCTTGTGACATTGTTGAATTTAGATAAGCTGTAAAAACTGGGCCACCACCACCTGATTTCTCTTCTCCTAAGGAATAGGCTGAAGATTGATTATACAGATCATCGTTAAATGGGCTAGAAACCGAAGGAACAGTTTGTAATTGATTGAAATGCCAAGGAGCCGATGGGATATAGAACTTGTCAGGATATAACGAGGATGAACTGAGTTGTTTCTCCTCTACTTCATGCTCCACTTTGAAATTATTGACCTGGAAGAATGTTTCACTGAAAGGAGAAGTTTGCTTCATGTAAGCGTGACTGCGACTTAGGAAAGAAGTGTTTTGAGTTCGGTCCACTGCTTCGTAATGTGGTACTGGAGACGAATAATCAGCGGAATAGCAGTTTGTATCTTTGTCATATTGGCAAGCCATATTGCTTGATGAAACAGAGTACCCGTCTAGAGTTCGTAGCCTCTCTCAAGTCTGTGACACACAGTTCAGTCGAGGTCAATAGAAGAGGCAGCACGGTTGAGTTTGGTGATCGAGGCTCGAAGCTTATCACTATGAAGCATTTGTAATGTTGCAAGCATGTAGATACTACCCAATGGATATTCCTGATTTCAGTTTGTTAGCCACCATCTACCACTGAAAGGTATGACAACTTACTGCTAGTACAAGGCGTAGTCTATTACTTAGGTTAAGGAAGGATGATAACTTCTAAAAACCCACAAATGCAGACGAGTCAAAGCACTTGTAATATGTAATTCCATCACAGTCAACAACGCTTAGTTAATTAATATCCAGGAGAATAACTTGGGAGAATGGGGCAACGGACAAACAAAACCAAGCAATTGGCATTAAAATGACGGGTAGATGCGTGGTATTATTATTAGCAAAAATGAAGAATTCATATACAGCTATGAAACAACAGACGATTAACATACTGGGGTTAAAGGCCCCATTCATGCTGGGTGTTTAGAAAAGGGAATCAAAAAGAGGTTGCGAGAAGGAATAGAAGACTCAACCAGTCTTTAATGGATCATGGGGAGGGAATTGGGGTAAATAGGGCATCATTGTCGGCGTACTTCTGCCATAGTCGCTGCCAGTGCAGCAGAGTAATGAAAACATATAATGGAAGGACTGCGCCTCAACACATCTTAAGCGCAAGTAATAAATAAGTTGCTATTCATGAGGCAGCGACTCTTGACCTGGACATCTTGGTTAACCTAAGTTCTAGTCAGACCTCAATCTTAACGCCGATGAGACAGAATTATAATCGATGTAGCGATGAAATAATAAGGAAACTGTAAACCAGTATCGTTAAGCCATAGGCTTCGTGTGGTAATGCTTTGACTGAAAGTATATTTCCAACAGCAAAAACTAGCAAGAGGTGTATCCGTAGTCGTAGCGGTTGAACACACGCATGTACCAGAACTCACAAGTCAATATTTCAAAGAATAAGTCTACATTGGACGAAGCCTTGTGTCCGCATATGGACAATTTCCGAGGCATATTTGTCCAAAGGATACAAGTTGATAAGGGGCATAACTATTCTCGGTGAGCAAAATAATGAAAAGGCTGAGAGGAAAGGGGCCGCACAGAGAAAATCGTTGAACATCAACAGATGCCTAACGTGCCCTTTATGATTCTTCAAAAGATGCAAATCACGAGGTGTGCATCGGAAAATGACTTAGCCTGAGGCTTGCATATAGGGCACTTGCTCTATGGGCTGATCGAAGCACCCCAGTCACCGAGTATAAAGAATTCCTCGAGTAATAAGAAAGCCGAAATCGGATCAAGGTAAGCGATGTACGATGGGACTTTGCAAAAGAAGCCTTAGAGCTTAAAAGACCTCGAAGTGAGATTAGAAGTTAATACAAGGAACCCAGAAGTTTTTTTTGAGCGAGACAAGCTCAAGATATATATCTGGCTTTGACCAATCGCCCAGGCGGCTCATTACAATCATTTTCTGTTTGCGTCCAGAGATACCTAAGAGCTGTTATCGCCCAAATCAATACGGTGTAGCAAAACGAGAGCTTATATGCGATCAAATTCGCCCTTCAATGTCCTAGGAAATTGATACATGCTGAAATGATCCTTCAAAACGTTGACTAATTTCCTGCGGGGGCCAAATAAGATAAGGTGTAAATCGCTTCCGGTTCAATATCCGTTGCAATGAGATATAAGGTTAAATCTAGCCTGTCACCCTCGGTTCCTAGGACTTGATTTGATGACGAATACTCAATCTTCCGATCAGAAAGTTTCATACTCGCGATCGGCGAAGAGAGATGTTGTGGAAATGAAAGATTTCCAAGAACTCATTTTCTTTGCCCCTCAAATTGTGAACATCAATGCCTGGGTAGAGAGCTCGATTCAGGGGTAACCATAGAGCTTGATTGCAAACATTAAGGCCAATCCATTATATATTCCCTGCCATGATATGTCATTTTCATGGCCGGTGTATTCGATAGTAACCCATAGATAAGGGTCTGAATATAGCCGTACTCTGAAAGACTAAAACTGGGAACTTTCCAATATCTACGTCGAGAGTCAAATTTAATTTCCAAATTATTGTCGAATCTTTCCAACAGAAGACTCGAGTCCCCGAGTAATCTACTCAAATGCTGCTATTCTGGGAACAACCAGTGTCAATCACACAATCCCTAAACATTCCCACCGTCAACAAGGTTGAGGCATGAGTGATGATTTGACCGCAGCCAAGAGCGTCTTTTTTGATTGGAACTCACAGCATCCCTAGATGCCTGAAATATGCATTTACTCTTCGACATCATCGTGTGCTCAAAGAAGCTCATGATCAAAGAGTGGAATATTCAAAATAGATATAATCCTTCGGCCATTATCTTTGATACGATGATTGCGACTTCAACGTGCCGTCTTGTATCTATCGCAATATGGAGTGTTGTTGCTAGAGATTATTTTTGCTGCTTTATTAACCTTAGGTAACTCAGGACCACTGGTGGACGTTGACGGAAGAGATGTTTGAGAGAGATTGGGCGCTAATTCATATTAGGCATCAATGCATGTTTTACTGAAATGTCGCCTAAAAGATCTACCCCCTTTTTTGATGTATTGAAAGTTTGTTTCATACTGAAAGTATAGCTAATAGCTCTATTTTTTTACCCCTGTAAAAACCAACGACCACACATAACCAGAGTAGTACACCAAGAAGCTCTGGGTAACACGTGCACGTGACATTCTTTAACGCTCCCAGCATACTACAATTGAAAGATATCAAAGACAATGCAGGAGGTCAAAATTTGGCGTTAGATTTCTGGCCCCATATGATTGGCCGCCAATCTATCAACTCGGGGTATTAAAGGTGTTTAAATATTGTGTTTAATGGTTAAATAGCAAATCTATCCACGTATACTAGTACTCTTCTATTCTATCCCCAAGCAATAAGAAATCTGTGTGAACGAAGTGAATAACTTCAATTCAATTACCACTGTAATATAGCAACTGTAATAAAGCCCTAAGCGAATGCGAAAGAGACTAGCTCTTTTTAGTAAGCCTTTATAAGGCTTACTACTTTCAATACGTAGCTAGCTCTTTAGATAGAATACAATTAGACATACAGGACCTACGATATTCGTGGGTGCTACGTCTTCCGTATCCTTCTCGTACCAACAAAATCTTTGGGTATCGATTATCTCCCATATACATATACATATACATATACATATACATATACATATACATATACATATACATATACATATACATACATACATATACATATACATCAGTCTTTTCAAATTCTACACTAAGATCCCCATTCCCAATATCCTCTTCGGCCACTCATACCATCTCTCTTGATACATCCAGGAGAGGCATGGTCTTCCAATCCTCCCCATGGCCAAATTGCCACAAAACATACTTGATCATATGCACACTTCCCACATTCAAGCCAAGTGGTCCAATCTAGTTGGTTGATCAACTCTTTGATCAGTTTCTTTCCCTTCTCTCCGTTGTTTCCGATCTGACCTTCATTGTTGTTTAATAATTCTCTCACTTGAAACAAAGTACTACAGATGTTACGTGATACCTCAAAAATGGCAGCATGAAGTAAGTGATCCGCCTCTGTTTGCGGTACCACAGGCTGAAGGAAATGATTCGCGCATTTCTCAATTGATAAAGGAACATCAATCTTAGCATAATCGGTATGAATATCCAAAAGTAACTTGATTTCTGAAAGAACCGTCGCTTCAGATGTCTCATTCTGAACCATAAACTTCAAAACGGTCAGAATATCTCGTCACAATCATATCCACCACGTTTTGCCAGTTGATAGTCTCCCTTTTTGCATACTCTCTACCTCTAAACAATTCCAATAAATCAGAGCGAACCCTTCGTAAATCATCCGATTCCGAAGCAGTGGTCAATCTTGGAAGCTCAGAACGAGAAGAATCTGGGTTGGTAAGATTGATTGGATAGAAGAAAGCAGAAATCATGGACGAATAATCGACCACTCTACTCTTCCTCCCATAATTCCTTGATATCGATAACTAAGAGCTCTCACATATTCAAATGAACCAACATCGTCTTTTCCAAATCCAGAGTTTTCATCTCTGCGAGAGGATGACAAGAATTCAACCCCGTCTTTAAAGCTACAGAGGATAATCTCAAATCCTGCTTCCATGCGGAGAAATCCTCGATACCCCATTGCTCACCAATTTTACAAAGATCAGCTGCACGAATCCAATCATCATTGGGTTCTGTTGAAGCATGTGAAATATTGCGGATGATATAGTCCGTAGAATCGAGCGTTCCCATGCTGGTTTTTCCAGCAGACAGTCCATCGATGTAGAGAAGTTTGGTGAGAGGTTTTAATGTCCGATAAGTGTGGAGATAACCATGGCCATCTTCATTTCCTCCTCAGAAGCGCCATGAGTGTTTCTGCCATATTCAGGCTTTGCATGAGTGCCAAAGCTTACATGTGGAGGAGGACCTCTTCCTGGACCACCAGGAGGATGGTCACCTGGACCCTTTCCCGGTCCATGGCCTCCAGGACCATGACCCCTTCTTGGATGTGCAAAAACTTCCGCATGTTCAATTTCGAAAGCCAGCCATTCCATTCCTCAACCGGCTCGGGTGTATGCGTCCATGGTAGAATAAGGTTCCTTTGGTACCCTTGCTGGAAAGAAGGACATTCCATTGTGTTTTAGAGATGATCCCCATTGTCGCATAGATGAGTGAATTGCGTTGAAAATCTCTGGCGCATTTGTGCGGGCATTTTCTATATTGGGACCATTGTATGTTTGTACCAACAATGGTGATTGGTCATGTACTGCGCTAGCGCCGATGGATAGGGGCATTAATAGCGGAGCGAGAATTAGAGGCGCCAAGAGCATACTTGACCTCATTTCAACCGTGACTATCCTCTGAGTAAGGAAAAAAAATCATCAAAATGAAGAAAGATGAGACAGAATGATAAATAAGTGAGATTTCAAGTAATCAACTTTAAAGGGGAAAACATATATAAGAGAAATCAAAATGACAGGAACGAACAAATGAAACAAGGTTGCGGGTAATCTTACGCGGCTTACGAGGACGCGTAGCCATTTTTTTTTATCTTATCAATCTGATCAGTCAAGGGTAGTTCCAATGTCAACCTTACATATCATCTATCCAATGAATGGGTGTGAACCAACAGTGGAGTTTGGAAAGATATGATCCGTAAGTGTGGAGCACAGTTTGCCAGTCCCGAATTATGGTCGATCAAGATTTGGGCATGTGTAATTCATCCTCTCAATAATTTTAGGTAAATATAAATCTAGATTACGGTATAAACATAGATGAATTTGGTCAAGGTGAAGTGGGAACGAAACACCCAAAAGTAACATTTCGCTGTTACTATGATGCAGAATACAATTCGCCCTACAATGACTTGAGAGCACTTAATAGACTACCTCTTTAGGAAAGAAATTTTGCAAAAGTGAGTCTTGTTATTGTTCGTCTTCGATATGGGCCAATGGTTCGAAGGTTTACAGAGCGTGAAACAAAAGAATGAATACTGTATGCAACGAAAGACTATCATTAGACACCAAATTCAAAATTGAGAAAGCCTGTGGGATACAGGCTGCAAAATTGATAGAAAAGAACTGGGTATCTCAATGATGGATACGTAACGCAAGGTGGAAGGCAATCAAATCTCATTGTTATCATCAATCATACACATTTTCCAGCTACCGGCATGCTATAAGTCAATACCCTCCATCTCGGCCCATTGAACTATGTATTTCTTGACCTAGAAGGCATTAGTTTTGAGCGAGAACGAAATAGAAGGGCATCAGGCACTGACCTGACTGTCAGGAGCAAGTTCTAATGCGAGGAAGCCATCGGCATCTTTCTTATCTGTCTCGGCACCAGCCTTGAGGAGAGCCACTGCAGTATCGCCTGTGCGAGTTCATCAGTAAGTTATGGACTCTTTGGGTAATTATGTATCCGGATTTGGGCGTTTACGAAAGCATAGTGTAACATACCGTGACCTTCAGCAACAGCATGGTGAAAGGGTGTTTGTCCCGCAACATCTGTAGGATTTAAAGGACTTTTATTCTTCAATAACAATTCAACTATTGGCGTAGAACCAATAGCTGCTGCACGATGAATAGCATATTGTCCACGCTTGTCCTTCACTCGGCAGGACGCAGGTGGTGTCTGCGAGAGGAGTAGTTTTGACTACTGGGAGGTTATTTTTGGAAGTGGCAAAGTGAAGGGCCGTCTAAAAATTGATTAGATGAAAGCTCTTGGAAGTATCAAGAAGAGTTCGAGGGGCCATACTTGGTCGCTGAAAATCTAAAAGGTAGTGAGTATGAGTCTGAAGGAAAGGTGGCACAGCAAGAATGAAAACATACTCTTGGCATTTACTTCTGCTTCTTTCTTCAATAACAAATTAACAATATCATCACCTTCCTTGAGACTGACAGCAATCATGAGTGGTGTCCATCCAGATCCATCCTATTAGTTGCATCAATGATACACCCCGATAGATCTTATGGAGTATGGTACTTGAAACAAGAATATACATACCTGTACGTCCGGATCAAAGTTTTTGACATTAGAAAGTAATACAACAATATCAAGATGTCCATAGGAAACAGCCCAATGAATCGGTAATCTTTCGTCATCGTCTTTCAGAAAGGCGAGCTTTGAGTTGGCCTACATATTGTGAGTACTACTCATGTTTGCATATAACCAATGAGTGCTCCATTTAATCAGCTCTGAGGATCTCCTACATTAAGAAGAGATTCCACGATAGCAACTACATTCTTGTCAGTAAAGTTTCATTTGCTCTCAAGGGAAGGGAGGGATATTTTACGTCTACCATCGCGACAAGCCTGATGGATAGCAATATTTATCATCTGATGGTTTCTCCATTCTGTCTGGATAGACCAAGTGAGTTTATGATGTGGTTTTATAGAAGAAGTGTTATTTTAATAATCTATTCTGATATCACATATGATTGATGAGCGACGATTAGAATAAGAATGGCGTAGGTGAGGGAAGCCTGGATTATATAAATTATTAAAGCAGCAGCAATATGTATTTCTATGATTATCTAATGACAGCGATGTGAGTATAATAAGGCTATCTGCGTACAGGTAAGGTTGATGGCCCGTGCTTTTCAAGGCTCACGTTCCCAAAGCTTTATCGCGATAAATTTTCCAAATAGCAAGTCTTGACACGCGCAACTTAACAGCAATCACACATAATATCACAATGGCTACTGCAGTCTCCTCCCTACCCTCGGAGGATCAAATTAAAAATTTTGATAAAACAAAATGCAAAACGAACACGCTCTCTCTTCGCCGATACCGAATCAATCCCCAACCCCAAATCTACAGAAACCGCAGATAAATTAGCATTAGTAGGAAGAGTACACGCAGAATACGATCATGTTCGAGAATTACCAGCGGCATTGGCTGCAAAACAAGCTGCTGCTGCTGGAAACAGAGAGAAGAAGGCTAAAGTACAAGCTGCTGATGGAGAATCAGCTGCAGACAACAATACGATGAAAATGATTGAAGGAATCCCATCACGAATCGAGAGCTCCGGGGCTGGAAGTAGCTCAAGTCTTATAATCAGAGGCAAAGATACACCACCAATGCAAACGGGCCAACAATATCTACAGCGCAAAGCCATCTACCATCTAGTAGCTTGGTGCGCAAACAAAACTTCGTCCAGGCAAAACCTGAATGGCACGCACCATGGAAACTAATGCGTGTGATATCCGGACATTTGGGATGGGTGCGTGCGCTTGCTGTGGAACCTGAGAACCGATGGTTTGCATCTGGAGCTGGGGATCGCACGATTAAGATATGGGATTTGGCTACTGGAGGACTAAAACTTACGTTGACGGGACATATTTCGACGGTCAGGGGATTGGCGGTTAGTCCGAGGCATCCTTATTTGTTTAGTTGTGGAGAAGATAAGATGGTTAAGTGTTTGGGACTTGGAGACGAATAAGGTGATTAGACATTATCATGGACATTTGAGTGGTGTTTTATACTTTGAGTTTACATCCTACTTTGGATGTCTTGGTTACTGGTGGTAGAGATGGTGTTGCAAGAGTTTGGGATATGAGGACGAGGAGTAATATCCACGTACTCTCTGGCCACAAGGGAACGGTATCGGATTTGAAGTGTCAAGAAGCGGATCCTCAAGTCATCACTTCATCTCTAGATTCCACAGTCCGATTATGGGATTTAGCAGCAGGCAAGAGTATGGGCGTCCTTACGCATCACAAGAAAGGTGTTCGGGCCTTGGCCATCCATCCTAAGGAGTTCACATTTGCGAGCGGAAGCGCAGGTAGCATTAAGCAATGGAAATGTCCCGAAGGGGCCTTTATGCAGAATTTCGACGGCCAGAACGCCATTATCAACACTTTGAGTGTTAACGAAGACAATGTATTGTTTTCCGGGGGAGACAATGGATCCATGTCTTTCTGGGATTGGAAGACTGGGCACAGATACCAAGCCCTTGACTCAATTGCTCAACCAGGTTCTTTGGATGCCGAGGCGGGGATCTTTACTTCCCTATTCGACAAGACGGGACTGAGATTGATCACAGGAGAGGCGGACAAGACCAGTAAGTATCCATTCAGGTCCCCCTTGCATTCTTCTCAGATGATATATCTACTTTATAAATAATAACAAAAATACCTGTAGTAAAAGTATGGAAACAAGACGAACTAGCAACCCCCGAATCACACCCTCTCGAATGGAAACCCGAGCTTGGACGACGTAAATTCTAGATATTTCATTAGCACCAAAATGTGTATAATACGAAGATGGATGTAAAGATTTAAAAGCGTGGGAAAGGTGTTTCGTCTAGTTTGGCCGGGGTGCCGAACTGGAGGCGTGTTGGCGTTTCAACAGTGTCATAGATGACATACCATGAATACCATTTTGTGAATTCTTTTGAGAGTGTTTTTTTTGTTCTATTTTGCTATTTTTTGTTATCATTTGTTATCTATTGTTCGTGATGATGTTTTGTTGTTGGGTATCAATCTATGCTATCGGTTTCTCTTCCTATATCCATATTCATATCCATATCGTACCCAGATCTAAATTTGAATAACACCCTCCTATCTACCCCGTAAAGCCCAACCCCCTAATTTCGGGATCATCCCTAAAAGCCACCTTAACATCCTCCTCGCCAATGCCCAGCCTAACCTTTCCCATCCTCTCCGCTTTCCTCACCTCCACCCCTATAACCCCCCCCTCCATCAATTCCATAGCCGCCTCTCCCATCCCCTGGACCCTTGCACCTTTACCCGTTGCTCTTCCTCTTGTCCTTTCCCCCCACCTCCTCCGTGTCCCCCCGCTACAAGCAAGTACCCAACCACACTCCCACTTGTATCCAACTTAACCATCCTCCTACACTCATCTACCACCTCACCCATCAAACACTCTCCTGTGCCTGCCCTCCTCAATCTAAAAATAAGCGCCGCAAGAAAGAGCTTTGAAACGAGAGGTAATGCTCTCAGATACTGCTGAAGAGGACTAGTCGTAGCCTCATTAATTGCTTTTTTAACAGTGGCTATACTTACAACACCTTTACATTTTCGTTCTTCACGGCCTGGTGTCTTAGATGGTGTGTTTGGAACAGAGAGACTCTCTGATTCCGCAATTTCGACGGCTCGACGACATATATCAAGGGCGCGACGAGCATCACCGGAGACGGAGGCGACTTTTCGGGAGGCGAATTGAATGGCATCAGGGTGGATTAGGTGACTAGGTACGTCGGTTAGACGGGACGTTATAATCGTTTGGAGTTGCTCGTGGCTGTAGCCGGGGAAGGTTATACGGGTCAGGCCTTAAATTGGATGTTTAGTTCAGATAGGGAAAGACACGAAATGACGGGTTTACATACCGAGACGTGAAGAAATCTTATTGGAAAGAGTACGTTCAGGCAAATCCATAGTATTGGCCACAGCAAGTACGATTAGTTTAGAATGTCGTAGACCAGGCCAATTGAAGAAATTATACATGACGCTTTGGTTTTTAGTTACCAATTGATCTAATTCATCCATCAATACTACACATGGCTCTCGCCTCGGAGATGGCGTGCTAAATTCCCTTTCCAACAGATCTAATGCGTGACTTGGACTCACTCGGTCTCCTCTCAGAGCTTCCCATAACAACGCATATGATTGATGGGGATCCGTGACTTTCATTCCGTTGATTTCGACAAATATGAAAGGGTCTAACTCATCGGCCAAGACAGATGCATTGAGTTGTGCCACGACTTCCCGTACCGTTGCGGTTTTCCCAGTTCCAGGAGTACCGGAAATATAAATACAAGACCCAGTACCATCCGTAATAGCCGCTGCGAGGTGTGTGTATACAGATGAAAATTCCTCTTCTCGACATGGAAGAGTATCAGGAACAGATGAGACATGAAGACATGATCGAGCGGTTTGAAACGGAGAAGCATTGGCAGATGGTGAGAGCATACGCATGCCTAGAGGTGTAAATTCCAGTGGCTTCTTGACCACAATCCTACGAATACTGTCAGTATGGATCTTCGAGATTAATTGACAATAACATACCGCTTATGACTTGGTGTAAGTAGCTTAGAAGGTGTGCGTGGCTTTCGAGGAGTTACGGCTTTATTAGTCTTCTGCCTTTTCCGCGGCGTCGCTAAGATTTCTTCATCCCCTTCTGAGTCATCATGCTCATATGCCACACTCGCATCGTCATCGTCTTTATTCTTTTTCTTAAGATGTATAGGGTTCTTCCTCTTGTTGTTTGGAATAATATTCTCTATCTTCTCGATCAACTTCTCAACACTTTCCTCCGTCTTATGATATACCTCCTCCCATATAAACTCATCTGTGTATGTGACAGATTTGCTGTGTAATCCTCGACGGCAGATGAATGTTTTTCCCATGTTCCTTTCGACTCCTGGGTATTTTTCCTGTGGGATATTTGGTCTTGAATGCCTCTTCGGAAAGTATTGTGGCAATGCCATTGATGGTCGCAAGGGAAATGGAATCGGAATCAGAGGAAATGTAGAGCTCATTCTATAGTCATTAGGCATAAGAACCAAGAAACGAACATTGGACCACTTACTCCCAGGAAGTCTGAACGTTTTCTCTCGTTTTGCTATGAATATCTTCATGGCTGGTGAACCACCAAATATTGGCATTCATAATACCATAATATGATTCAGCATCCTCATCATAGCCCTCATCTTGTTCGAAGCCCGAAATAACCCCAACCCAATCTATATATTCGAGTTGCCATTATTTATCAAGACACAATCTGCAATCTTACAAATGGTTCTCCCAGACCTAGCACCTATGATCCTCCTGGTTTCTGTACCTTTCGAAAGTCGGCGTGTTCTCTTGGCTCCAGCAGTTTCGCCCCCTTTAGAATTGGTTTGAGATGGTGATTCGGAATCTCCGTCTTCATAGATCCATTCCCATTCTGCATCTTCATCTTCATCTTCATCTTCATCCGAGTCCTTTTCCCCCTTCGATTCCTCCCTGACAGTTCGACCGCCTGCCAAACGTTTCCTAGCATCATCTGCTCTTTTTAATCGTGCCTTGGCATCTGCAGGTAGTATTGCTTTCGATGAAGCCTTTGGTGGAGGAAGTATTGGCTTGGGTGGCATGATGAGTCTTTGCGTCTTTTGGAGGTCTACCATAAATTTGGCATGTGTTGATTGAATGGCCCTTTCAGGTTAGAGCTTGAGAATTTATTATTTCTTATTTTACTCAACTAGTAAGGTTAGTTCGAACCTTAATATTAAATGTGGAACCTGATTTTAGTATAATGCGGGGAAAGCTAAATGCTACTACGGTAACCTTACTTTGACCTTATGGCAGCAGCTGGAATCCCACTGTGCATGTTGGAGGTAAGATCGTACAAAATGAAAAGCGATTAAACATTGGAAGTGTTGATTGAGTTGAGAGTGCCAGGTAGGCAGGTACTAGGTATGTATGTACTGCATGCCTTCCTATAGCTAGTAGATACCTAGGTACTTGCTACATAGAAATAGAAACAAACACTGCGCATGCTTTGTCATCTAAATGCTTAACCTGGCGACCTTGCTCTGTCCAGAGTAGAAAGTTCTTCATCTCTCCAAACTTTTCTTACGTTAGGTAAGCTTCTTGAGATGAAATTGCCTACCTACGTCTGCATTTACCGACCTAGTTCATGGATTCTTGTTGCATCCATGGATCCATAGACCCTTCTTATTCAAGTAATCTTAATCTTTACATCATCTCTCCTAGCGTCGTCCATCGTCAATAACTCCGATGCGGCCGATATTGCCCGGTTCCTCCGGGGCTAAGGTTGATCAACTGCTCACATTTCCACATTCCTTACTTGCTGTCCATCTTGCTGTCCATCTTACTTTCCATCTTTCTTTCCTTTCGAACAATCAATCCAATGTTACAACTTTATGATATAACATATCAATGTTGTATCAATATGTCTCATCTTATGATGTCTTTGTTTGAAAAGGAAGAAGATCCCTTTGGGCTTTCTTTAAGAAATCAAATTTGTAATTTTCCCTGCTATAACTAGCACTCATGGAGAATCATATCTCCCATCTCAATAGTCATTGGTGAGTAAGACTTCGTCATGAATTCCAAGATCGATCATAGCACTAAACATCTGGAATGAACCCTCAGACTGACAATAATTATAGGACGGGGAGGTAAAGACTCTTCTGGTATGTCACACATTTTCTTTCTCTCCAATTTGAACTTTGCATTTGGAAATGAATAGAGATGCATCTGCCAAGTCAGAATACATATCATATTGGGTAGTGGAGGCACCGTCAAGGGCTCACATTTGCGAACTTTACAGATGGCAGATGACTGGCATATACTGGCGGCTTCAAGGTAGGTCAATCATGAACACTTGCTCACAAGATATTCTTCTGCCATGCAATATGAGTTTTCTTTAATGCACCTAATCATTTCGATCCTTGTTGAAGCTGGCCAATATCTTTTATGCGCGGATAGGTGATATGCATGAGGGTGGCATATCAGATCAACAATACTCATATTATCAAAAGGATTTGGAATGATGATTGGCAAATCTCTCTATTTATATATTCTTCGAGAATTAAACAATAATATATTCTTAATTAACTAACTGTACAATAGGTTTCATTTCTTTTGGATAACCCTCTGCTTTGCACCGCTGCGGATTCGACAGCTGCAAATTGGATTGTCCGAGGTAAGAAAAATAGCCTTTTATCTCATACTACTTACATTTTACCTGGGAACGAATATTATTACTTGAAGCCTCGTCATATATATATTCTCTAAAGAGTATTTGTATGAATTTCTACCTATACCTTATAATTTCATCACTCATCCGCTTCATCATTTCTTCCAAGGCATCGATCAGTGAATTTGAGAGAGAAGAAGAAAGTTCTCGTCATTTGGTTTGAATTCGCTTAATTACTTTTTATATTGACAAGAACATTCTGCTTCCTTCCTCCGTTGGTTGCCATGGGAAAATAAATTCAATTTCCCACTTTCTAAACTTTCTAGACTTTCAAACCCTTTACAAAAATCCTGACAACCATACTTTCAGACTCTCTAATTCCTTCTTCTCAGTCTAAAACTTGATGATAAGTTGGTATCACAGCCAATCGAATCTCAACTTCTTGACACCGCGTTGACCTTCACAATCAGATCCTCGCTTTCTTCTTCTTCTTCTTCTTCTTCTTCTCCCTCTCCTTCTCCCTCTCCCTCTCCTTCTTTTTCCGTTGTACCTCTATTTTTTGAGGCTTGAGATCGTCTTAGCTTCTCATTTGATTTCATCTTTGCACAATTCTTACGTTCAAGATATCTTCCTACAGATTCTTGCAATTATCTACAATTGTATCTGCTTTGGTAAAGCAGAATATCTATCGGAAAGATCGACAAGATGTACTCCAATAAGATCGCCACGTATGCATCCTTTGTTTTTTATCAAAACTACTTCACTTGAGCATACTGCTAATTGATATGACAATAGATTCGAATCTCACACCGCCGCAGCGTGGAATACGGAATCGGAGATGGGCGATGTAGAGAGAAGTATCTACCTCGGCAGATGTAGCTACTACGACAAACATAGTCGAAATGAGCCCCCCTGTCGTACCACCAGGATTGTTTCGTACCAATCAGCCAATTAGAGGAAGTAGTAATGGTGGTCGTGGACGTGGTCGTGGACGTGGGGTGGTAATAGTGGTGTTGTTCGTAGGCGTGGAATTGATAGCGGCGTTCAGGGGAGAGGGCGCGGGACTAATCGCAATGGTAGTCGTAATGGTAGCTACCGTAGTGGTAGAGGCACTCGAGGCGACTTGAGTGGCAATGCCAGCCGCGGCGGGCACCATGCAGTTCCTACTGGACGTGGTAACGGTATTTCATGTGACACCTTTAAATGCATTGACATAAATGCTAATAAATATCAGGACGATCGGTCGAGAGTACTCCTCGGGGAGGATGCTTTCGCGATGGTGCTGGCCTAAGCGCCGTACCTTCAGTAAACCATCGTGCCGACCACGAGTCGCCTCGCCGTCCAATTATTAGAGCACGAGAATTAGGTGTTAATTCGAGCACAGGTTGGGCCGAACCAACCAACTCGTTTATTGACTGACGCCCGCAAGGAGCAGCTCAAAATTGAAGCTGCTTTATATTCAAATACGAAGCGCTTCTTGCAAGAGCCCCTTGATGGAGAGCTATTTTCGGCTATCGTAAGTTCTCCAACTCCATTGCTTCAGTTCATTTCATTGGGCACACTAACACTTCATAGGGATTCTATCAATGGCAAATGAAGGAAGATAATCCCGAGGATCTATTCCATCCCCAACTCAAAGACCTTGATCATTTGAAGACCACTTGGAGAGTTTATATTGACTGGAATGAATCACACAATTGGTTAAGAATCCGTGCTCCATCACCGGCCGGTCAGACAGAGATAATTGAAGTGATCAGAGGTATTAGACAAGCTGTCGATAGTGCTCATGCTCGTGCAATCATGGCTGCAACTGTTTATGTTGTTGTACCGGCTCGATACTCCATCGATTCAACTCTTCTTGTAGCACTCTTAGATAAATTTCCTCGCTCTGATGGCGCAAAGCATGTCTATGATATATCAGATTTTCAAAACGTTCTTCCGATAATGAATTGAAGAACCAAATCGTCTCCTGTTCCTCAAAGATGGAGGCGAGTGTCAAAGAGTTCCGTGCTAAATTGAGCAAGAGTCTCAACGAGCTTAAGCATCTCAAAGACTGGATGCAGATGCGTATACACTTTGGAGAGATACATTTAACGCACTGGCGGACGGATTTAACTGATGGAAAGCAAAGTTTCGAGGACTTTACGAAGATGATGATGAAGCGTAAAGAAACTCAGGGCGTATTCGAAAAAGGGTAAGTTGATGATAAGCTAGGATCATTTTACAAACTGACATCCAAATAGTGTCGATCCTCAAGTTGTCGTGTATATGATGAACAAGGTGAGATTGAATTCTGATAAATTTATGGTTTGGAGTAGTCTAGACTACAAATTGTCTGAGATAAAGCCAAAACACGTTGCCTTGTTCATCGTACAAGATTCTTCAGGGGACATGTATCAGATTGAGGCAGACATAGACAAGGCACATGGAGGATACCAGTGTGGAGCCGTCAAGGTGATTGAGGAAGATCGTCGCGATAAGTGTATGGAGATTGTGACCATTGACATCGAGTAAGTTTATGATATATAAGTTCATGCATGATTCATTTGCTGACAGATATACCTACAGAAAAGTTGATTGGAATATCGAAATAATCAGCGAAACAGCCGGCACTATCATTGATAGCTCTTTCCAAAACCTGGTTGAGAGTTGCTTGCAACCATTTGTCCGCACGGGACTGAAGGCGCAGTTGTTGGAGGAGCGTCAAGACAAGTACAATTTCACATATCCCAAGATCGCTCCTCGTAGCCAGCCTGGTTTACGTGTAGACAAAGTCACACTTCAAAGCATCTACAGATTCAAGACTATCACTGGTGGTTACTGCCTTGAGTTCACTATCAACAGAGACTGGATTGGATTGAACACTGTTGATGAACCAGAAGTATCTGCCGGAATCACCATGTTTCATGACCAGTGGGATACAGAGATGGAATCAAATGAACACTCTGCGGCAGATCGCGATTGGCAGGAAGATATGAGTAACTTCTTTCCAAACGGAGGATTCAAAGTCTTTGTGGAACAGCTCAATTACCTCCTCTACGGTTTTCAAAAGTCGAAATCCCTCGGCACAGTCTGAACACCTGATCGACATTGACACTGGACATCGATTGAAGTCATAGTTTTCCTATTTAAGTTTTGCTTTACAGCCCTCTCCGACGGAATCATCTCTTTAGTCTCAATCCGGAGTTTATTGAATCGCCTCTGCTCATTTCTTCCCGCTGATATTTTTGAAGGAGGAGATATTATTGGACTTTCACTTGACCTATAAATAGGCTATACTCAGCGAGTTCCCTCCATACTGGTGTTGGTTCTCTTCTGAACCCATATGATTTCCGTGGTATCTCGAAAGATTAAATCTTAGGAGATTTTTTAACACCTGGCAATTTTTTCCCTTCTTCATCCATGGCGCACAGATATCAAGACGTGGAAGCTGAAGCTGAAGCTATACCTGCGCTTGAGCTGAGAACTTTCTGGCGTAGAACTGTAGTTTGGGATTAGCAGAAATTTAATGGTCTTGTAATAGAATGAGAAGACCATACAATCTTCAACCACTCGTACACTATTTGACTTGTTATTGACTATGATCTCCAAGTCCTTCAAATTGATTCCAAGTTCCTCCACCTTCGACTCATAGAATTTTATTGCATCTTTCGTGTTCTGCAGTAGGCTGTTAATCTCTGAGAGTATATAGTTCCAGGAATCTAAGAAAAGTGCATATCATACCTTTTCAACATAAAATCCGGTGCCAACATCCACGATGACATTCTCCGTATCTGCCAATTCTCCTGGTACATATAGTGAGGTAGTGAGGGGTACGAGGATTGGTTTGCCTATTAGGAGAGGAGTATTAGCACATCTGCGCCCTAACTCAAAGGTTTATTCCGATTCCCCAAAGCCTCGTTCCTCACATCCATCATATCTTTCTTTCCAATCTCCATCCAATAACTCCGTTATGTCAACCTCTCAACGCCCAATTATCATATTACAAATAAGACAATACTCGAGTAGAAAGTAGTAATATATGAAGTATGAGATATGAAATTGAAATATGAGCATACCCTCGATATGCTTGCCAACCCCAATGCTAATACTCTTCAAGCATTCGCGGAATTTGTTCTGCGCGGCGCGGAGTTGTTGGAAGGAGGAGGTGAGGTGCTCGAGTTCGTCGTCGATTTGCTTCTTTACTTGGGTTAGTTGAGCGGTGGTGAGGGTGCTGAGGTCGACTGTGTTGGGGAAGTGGGTGGTTAGTGAGTATGTTTGTTTGTTTAGGGGGGAGGCTGGGGTGAAAAAGAAGGGGAGGGGGGGGCTGGAAGAAAGGAGGGAAGAAGGAAGAGGGGCATATGTGAGCAAGAGGGGAAGTGGAATTTGAAGGGGAGAGAAAACATACTTTGTTGACCTTTTTGTGCCATTTTTGTTAGGTGATTAAGAGTTACGGGAGGGAAAGGTAATATGGATGAAACGGAGTGTTGTGCAGAAGGCAG
The DNA here is from genome assembly GCA_003260565.1 of Monilinia fructigena. Lineage (NCBI taxonomy): Eukaryota > Fungi > Ascomycota > Leotiomycetes > Helotiales > Sclerotiniaceae > Monilinia > Monilinia fructigena. The sequence goes on from QKRW01000100.1 coordinate 43,691, forward strand.
ATGAGAGAATTGGGGATCTTCGTTGTACTGGTGGTGGATGGGAAATTATATTTTTGAGGTTCTGATGGGAGCCATGGATGAGGGTTGTGCTTAGTCAGCTGCCCCGCGGTGAAGCTTGGGGATATTAGTGGTAAGGTTAACATCAATGTGAGATTTTATGATGTGAATTTTTATGGACTGTGAGCTCAAGCGAAGCTTGAAAGAGAAAAAAGCGGAATGGCCAAGCAGCTATCATGTGGTTTCTTTTTTGGTGTTGGTTTGGTGTTGAGTTCCATGGTTTTGACGTTAATCATTGTTTTCAGAAAATGGCTTGAGTGAGGCAATATATCTGTTTTTTCATGATGCAGCAGAATGATGCATTTAGTTTTGGTGTGCTCTGATACAGTTTTCTTTTTGTTCTGGATGGATGCATTAGTTTGGGAATTCAAGGGTCAAAGAAGGTAGATAAGGCTCATGTCCAAAACCGCGGATCTACTCATTCTGTGGCCTCTCATCCCAACTCGTCATGCACGAGAATGGAGATCCGGAGAAAGAGAAGATAGTTGCTGCAAAGAGATCTCAAACTCTGACGACAGTTCGGAAGTACTTATGTAGTGCGGTGTCTATATGAAAACCCTCCTTTTCTCCCTCCGCGATTTAGTTCTCATTCTTATCCATGTCTCTCTCAACCCTCACAACAGAATCATGATAGCTTACCACTCATAACACTTAAATCTTAGAGCATGTCCTTATCTCTCAATGCTCACCAATGATATATTATTTAACTTTAAGCATCTCAATATGACCGTACACATTGAAGCGCTACCAGCTGCTAAGCAGAAAGCTGGACCACAATACCAGAAACGATGAATTATACCACTCCTCCAGCGCCATTGAACGGCAGGGCTACTTGAATCCTTGCCTCATCCTTTAAAATTATATCTTAAGGGGAAGCGAAGTAATGCAGAGCCGGGATGGAAGTTTTTATATTAGGCGGCGGGAATTAGGTTTAGGCTCATGTCATGACGGAGTATATCGACGCATCGGCTATGCATATCCAAGTTTGAGGGCGTTTCTTGATATTATATATTGAGTATGGTGGTATAAAATAGTGCCTGAAACTCAAATTGAATTCGGGTATGGATGTCTTCTTGGACAAAACTAGAGGGTCTTAGATTGATGAAGCAGTATATCAGCGCATATCCCATAACATACCCCCAACACCAACTATCCTTTTCCGATCCCACTCCTCTTCCCCTCCCCAACCCCAAGATTCACATCTCACACCACCCCAAAGTACGAACACTAACCCTTGCACCGCCTCGAAACTCCTCCATATCAAAAATGTCATTCGCATAACCCATACTACATGTGTATATATAACCACTCAAATTAGTAAGATGCAGACCCAATCGAAAGTCTCCCAACTTCTCAACCAGATCATGACATACGAGGAGAAGGGAGGTCATATCACATTGAATCCTCACGAACTCTCCCAGCACAGGTATTCACAGAAAAGTACATTTAGCTGATTCACGTCAGAAGCTAGTTCAATTGCTGTAATTTGAATTTTTCCCCCTATATTTCACCAGAATCATATAAATATAGTGGTAGCACCTCATTTGCATTTCATTCCTTACTCATCCCAACACATAATTCATATGTACATCAACTTATCCACAGACTCCTGCTCCTCAACTTGTTCATACTCATCCATCCAGTCTTTGATCTTGATCTTTAAACTTAATCTTCAACTTTTAAACTTCAAACAGAAATGCGATGGAACAATCCTTTCACCCCAACGCCACTGCTAAACACTCATTCGTCAAATGTCTATGCACCCAGATCCCCGAATAAAACTTCAATAATCTCATCTAGTAACGTGAATGTCAAATGTGCACTAAAACAACCATTAGTATCATACCATGTCATGCCGTCAACTAAACAACAATTAGAGAAGAAACCAAAAAAAAACGTACTTCAATCTTGGATTATTAAACGTGGCAAATATCCTCCTACTAGCCGCCTGAGCATTTACCCTCCCAACAACACTCCCCGCCAAATCTGGAATCAGAGTCGCTAGCATCAAACTAGCTTCCTTTCGACTCTTACTCTTTTCACCAGCTGTCCTAACTTTCCCATCCGTTTTTCTTTGTCCCCCAGGCCACATTGAATCTTTTAGTACCGTGATATACTTCGCCAATGCATCTTCTTGTATGAATCCCTTGACATTTTCGCGAACTTTCCGTTCGATAGTTCCGCCAAGAAGCTGATGAAGAAACAACAACGACTGCACGGCCACGTAGCCAATTATTGCCACGGTTTAGTTCAAAAACTTCTAGAAAGATGTCGCAGATGGGTTTTACACAAAGGGCTCAAGTTCGCGGTCTTCGAAGGCGTTCAGTTCTGCTTCTGCTTCAGCTGCTGTTAAAGGATCCTCGCTAATTGTTGCTGGCATGGTGATGAGTTGATTGGTGGCGGCTGATAACAGGTTTTGTCCTGCAACTGAAAGTTGATCTAGGACTGGAATATTCCCTAGAATATCCTCCATTCCATCTGTCACCGAGTTGTAAAATCGAGTCATGATATCCTTCTTATTATCGATAGCATCCACGTCTTCTGACTCTGGAGCAAGAGCACTTTGTGAGAGAAATGCTCGTAGTTCTCGACTTCGACACACATCTGGCAATAGAAGAATTTCTCGAAGATATTTCTCCAAGGCCACACGTCGTTTTGAAGGAAATCACCCTGTAGTTTCATAACCATTCGTCTACGAGGAAAATCAAGGTGTCGGACTGATGGATACTTGACCCTTAATCGTTGATGAAGTTCGTGAAATTCGCTATAGCGACGGGTAATAGTCCACGTTTGCTGCTGGCATCTGCTCTCCAGCTTTTCTTTGCACTTCAATGACATAAACAGCATACTCTCGGCCATCATCTTCTTTTCCAACCATGATTGACTTGATCTTGATGGTAGAACGGCCATAGAGACTATTGTCACTTTCTTGAATGACATATTGTTGCCTTTGAAGTTCCTTGCGACGAATCTCTCTTTCTAAACTAGCTTTAGACTTTCGGAGAATCCTAAGCTCGGCCGTGTGTTATTAGTGAGTTCAGCTTTCCTTGTTAATGAATCGACAACAGCATCCTGAGCTGCAAGCCGATCAATATCAGTGGTGAGAATCGTGATGGCTTCAGCTAGCCCTAAGTCTCCAGGAGCAGCCTCATGAACTTGATCTTGATTGTCTTCATCCTCATCTTTCTCGGGGTCATCGTGTTTCGTCAGAAAGGAACTTTTCTTCATCTCCGAATAGATCGTTGTCTGTGAAGACCCCAATTCTAGATGAAGTATTGACAAGGCCGAGAGACGCTATACTTGGCTTGTCAGTTCGTTCATGTCTATCAGCACCCTTTTCCATTTTCAAGCCCGAATAGATCTGCACGCTTGTGATCAGTCGAGCTTCTGGCTGATATATCATTAGACGTAGAATTCACGCTTGGAACTGGTGAGTCCAAGGTGTCATTAACACCAAACAGTGAACTTCGAAGGTCATCAATGTCAGGCTTATCTTCCATGATCGTATTCAATGCTGCTTCCATGGCTTGGACAACGTTGTTATCTGGCACGATGAACCCCAGGCTCTTGCTCAAGACTCATTATTGAATTTGCCATTGCATCACTGTCCAAGTCATCATCATCAAATAAGGGAGCATCTTCATCTAGAGAGGCTCGAGAGTTTGACATAGAATCTGCATTGTGAGTGGTCAATCAGTGAAAGACATGGCAGTCCGTCGTAAATCTGACCTTTTAGGGATCAGTTTTGACGGAACTCTTGAAAATGAAGGGGATCGCGTGTTAACGGTCATTGAAGTATTTGCTCTAGGAGTAAGGAAGGCTTGCGCATTGTATTATCCATATTAAGCGATGGTGCTGGGGAAGGTTGCCCGAACTTTTGAAGCTTCCTGGGATGTCAGACATTTGTTAGAACAGATCGGATCTTTTGAAATGTGGGAAAAATTTGTCCTGCATTACTTCAAGTGCGGAGGTTTGGGCACGTAGGATGGCTCTTCTAGCCATGAAGTATTGCTGTGAGGTTGCCTTGCTTCCTGCTTTGAGAAAATCCTGGACAAGACGTTTAGATGCATCTGGAACTTTAAGCTCTGGTTTGGACAAATACGCATCATTGATCTGGGCAAGATCTGTTCTATCGGCGTCGGTCCAAGGAGCAATAGTAGTTGGAACTTCCTCGTCTTCTGCAACATCATCTTCAAGAGGATTTCGAAACCCATCGACCACGATCCAGAACTGTACAAGGGACATACAGTTTTGCCTATCCATGTATTCCATGAAGTATGATAAACCAGAAGGATCGTGTAGTAGATCCACCAAGGAAGCATTTTCGAGCTTCGATGCTTGAGCGCCATTACGATCAGATTGTGATACTTGAGCACCACGGTCGCCCGTAGCAGCCAATTGATTAACCCTTTCATCCAATATCTTTTTCCAATATCAAGTCGTCGCAAGTATACCGGATCCTGACCTTCCTTCAAAGCATCTCTTTTAAATTGACTGGAGACCTCACTTCGGAATCTTCTGGCATCAGATAGGTTGTTTGTCTTCCGGATAGCACGAATAAATTTCTCAAATCTCCTTTCATGATCCCTGGGGAATAACCTTGGGAATTGTGCAGCACGATTTGATTTAGGAGCGGGTGATGCATGCTCATCTAGAGCAGCTCGTAGTTTTCTCACAGTCGATCTATCTTGAAGCATAGAACGTCCCCTATATCCTATTAGCGTAAATGCTCCAGATCATGAGAAATACGGAATCTATACATATGCCTCCATTATCTGATTCCACATATCTGGATCCGAAAGCATCTGCATTATGGGGAAAAGAACGCACAAGCCACCATTTCTCTGATCAAAACTCCCACAGCCCGACTCCCGATAACACTTTCTGGTAGAATTTCCGCAGCAGCTTTTGGGTCAAATCTCGCAGGTATTCTTGTTGTACCAGCTTCGTATCAGAGAATGCCAAAGATGCCGCGGAATGTAATTTCCCATCATTATATTTTGCAGCTATTGCCAGATCCAACTCATCAGATTCCGTAACACTTCGATTTAGGTTCTTGCCTCTGATAGCAACCTCCGCATTATAAAACTCCTTGAAATGGGCTGTCAAGATAGGAACAAAGCGAGTGGTCACAACCTCCACCAGATCTATGGCCAGTAATCGATCCCGCAGGTTGACAAGAGCCAACCTTATCGTCTTGTCGACTTCATTAGTGAATGTTGGATTCCTACTAATACTTCCGTACCACGAAGCGATAAAATCGCGAAGTATTAGATCTAGGAAGCCGTCAAGGGAGCATTGATACTATAAATGAGTCGGGGATCAACGGCTTTCGTACATGTATTTTCGGATGCGTAGCGCGGCTAATTCTTTCTTCCATTTCGTCACTGCCAGAAATGCAGGTCCTTTGGGTCGGCGCACAATATGTTCTTCTCCGTATCGGGAACCTCTAGATGTGAGGAGTAGCAAAGCTATAAGTCCCACGATGGGTACAATGAGGCCTGCGACAAAGGCATATCCATCCAGCGCAAGGTCGGGATCCAATTGGTAGCAAATCCCCATGCGAAAAATAAGGCGATACCAGCTAATATTACATCTCGACGACTCAGGGCCATAATCTGTGAAGGGTGATGGCGTTAATGAACAGCATTTTGGTGGAATTTTTTGGGGAGCTCTGTTAAAAGTCTCACAATGGTTATAGCTTTCGGCTTTCAGGACCTCGCGTAATCTTTCCAATTCACATCTGCAAAATGACGAATCACAGTCGATGAGGGTATCAAATCTTTTTCACTGCGAGGAAATGGCTATTGTGAGTGTATCTGAGCAGGTATGTATGTAGTGTCAGATTAGTTGTTTGTTTGATTTCTGTTCTCTAATTGATCTTTAACAATTACAATCCTCATCAAGAGTGAAATAATCAGAAAATATCCATTAGATGGCTTCCTGAAAGTCTCATTTATGTCAATGATAACCGCTCCAATTATTTTGTTAAATCCTTCGCCCTCCTTTACCAAGGGGATCTTCAAACGTTTGAATAAGCAACAAACTTTGGTCCGTTATTCCTCGTAACCTTCCTTCCTCCTCAGTCTCTGTTCTCATTATATTTACGCATTCATCTGCTTCTTGCTCCTTTCTGCAACACGCTCAAAAGTAGGATGCGCATTGAAGTGTGTAACCATCCAAATGAGATCTTCAACATCTGTAATGGTGTATAAATTCCTCCCGGGCGAACTACATAAGCATACTCAGCGGCTAATGTCGTGGACACAATTCTAGCCTTGTGTTTTCGTGCTTTGAAAGGATCTGGAAAGCAGAGAAAAGATTTTTGAGAGTTGATGTTTCTTGAAGAAATTTGGGAAACTTCATTGTATTGGCTCTTATCATGAGGCATTTTGGAATTGACCAGTTTCCTTTCTTGAACTCTTAGAGCCTTAATTCTTTCTTGTACATATTCTGTGACTTGCGCTCGAATCTCCATTCCTATCGAACAACGTTAGGATTGAGTGGATTAATCGTATGAAGTACTTCATACCAAGGATCAAAGAATTTGGTAGTTTGGGAGCTAGAGCTACTGTCAAACCACCAAATCCACAACCAATATCTGCGACATCAACATTGCTTCATCCTCTTTAAACTCCTAGAATCTGGGCCAATTGACGATTCTTCTGTTCCTTCAGCTACTGCTGGCGACTCTGCATAGGCGGGTAATGCGAAGCCCAATCCATTTGAGCTGGAGAGGCAGACTAATACAAGTCAATGAGCATCCTACATGTACACATAATCGGAGATGTACCAAACGATGATCGAGAATGGATTTGCATGCGCTCTTTGTCTGTAGAACTTCTTCTTTGGTAATTCTTTACTCTCTTCGCCATTCTCTCTTGCAGTCTATTAATCCCTCCCTCTTCTGCTTTTTATTCGGTGGACCTGCCATTTTTACTAAAGTATTCCAAAACTCCTTGACAGTCAACGAGACTTTTTGCGAAACGATGAAAAATGAGAGTTTGTGAAAATGGTGGTAAGATATGAATGTGATGTAAACAAGGCTTCAGCATGATGAAGAGCTCAAGGCTGAACTTTTTTTTTTTCCTCCTCCCTCCCATAGAAGCTAAAAAATGAAAAAGATTTATTGGTGAATGGATGTGGAGGGGTGTGGAGGGGTGTAGGTTTAGAACTATTCTATTCTCATACTGTATTCTCTGAGCGATAATGCGGCGTGAATTTATTTTATTACTACTGACCGTACGGAGTAAGTATGGATTTATCAAATTTATTAACTTTATGCTATTCCCAGGCTGCTCTATTAAAAACGCTAAGAAAGGAATAAAATATGAGCTAATGATTGATAATCGTCATCCTCATTTTTTGGCCGCTCAATTTGGATTCCGATTGAGATATATATGATACTCCATACAAAATATCATTCATTCATTCATTCATTCATCCATCCATCCATCCATCCATCCATCCATCCATCCATCCATCCATCCATCCATCCATCCATCCATCCATCCACCCATCCATCCATCCACCCTTTCCCCAGAATCTTTTCAGTTACGGACGATCCAACGTATTAAGGACTCCCCTTAAGTGCCATACAAAACTGTGATTTCAATTCAACTCAACTGATATCCATATCCATATCAATATTCATCCTCACATGAAAATCATCAATCATTCGCATTCGTATCAATACGGTTGGTTAGTGAAACCAATAGCTCTTGGCCAGCAAAGCTGATAGATATACTACTTATTCGTGTACTATACAACAAGACTATCTTTTCAGGTATGTATATGCTTGTACAATAATAAGCATTAGTCTTTTATTTATTTTGTGAGAAAGAAAAAATACTCATTCCATCTCGTATTCTCATTACCTTTCTATCCTTTCCTTCATTCTCTCAAGTGTCGAATCGATATGATAAAGCTATCCCGTATGCTATTCAAATCTTTACCCATACCAAAGTGATTCAAGGGGCTCATCCAACCACATATCTGCGAACAACAAGCATTTAAGCTCTAATAAGAATACGAACTGTCTACATACTTTAACGTTTGTGGTCAATCAACCTTTTTCAACATATCAGGACCTTTTTCTCTCCAGCGTTGGGAATTCACCATACAATAAATATGTCTTGGTTTTTCGATTCTCCCTAAAAGTCTGACTTACGTTGAGGTTTGGGCTATGAATACATTTGTATGTATCTAGGTTTTAATTCAAAGATCAAACTAACTTACATCATAGTTTCTACTGGGCATGATATGCATAGGACCCTGCTGTTACTTATGTATATGACGTATTGTTTTACGCATTCCGATTGATGACTTACGAAATACCTTATTTTTGGTGGAAGAGCAAAGAAATAGACCACGCCGCGTGCCCGAGCTTGAGTGAGCGACCAAAATTACAGGACGGCCAAGAATCTTGACAATGCCTCAGAATGGACCGTCATATAGCAGAATTTAGAGGAAAAGGCTGAAGAATGAAAAGGAAAATGGAAACAAGCGGGCCATCCTCGAAAAGATAGCGGCGAATTGTAAAATGATTGAGTAATAAACAAACAAGCGGTGTTATGGTAATTATACGCAGTATTTAAGATAATCTTTCGAGCACCTTGATAAGATCACCTGTGACACCCATTGCTGTCACTTCTCCTCCGGCACCAGCTCCCTGAATGATTAA
>QKRW01000101.1:0-46335 GCA_003260565.1 Monilinia fructigena
TAGAATCAATTAAGTATATTATAATATTATATAGAATATTTATCAATTCAAAAAGGAGATAAATGATAAAATTGCTTTGAATATTCTAACTTTTTTAGCAGTTATACTAGTAAAAGCTAATACCGCTTTACCAGCAATAGAAATATTTGGGATTAAAATACCAAATATATATAAAAAAGCAATAATAGACAAAAAGTATACAAAAGATTAACAAACTGCAATTTAAGAAGGAGTAGATTTATCAGTTGAAACAATATTTAGGAAAAGTTTATTTTTTTCCAAATTAACAAAATGAATATTTTTTAACGTGACTTGACTAGAAGTGGGTCATGTCATGATATGGGTCAAAATCACCCCTTTATTTCTTTATTTTTACGTGTTTTATTCAACACACAATGGATCAAAAGTCATCAATCATAATGAAATCGGAAGATAATATTCAAAAGGCTATAGAAAGTCTAAAAAAATAAAACGGTACTTTCAATTCGAAGTGCTGCTATTCATTTTAAGATTCCAAAATCAACCCTAACAAATCGAATGGCTGGACGACAATCACGCTCTCAATCTCACGAATCCTTTCAAAAACTTTCCAACGCGGAAGAGAAGACTCTAGTACGATGGATCTCACGATTGACAGCTACTGGATACCCTGCAACTCCTGGTTGTTGAAAGAAATGGCTCAAGAAATTCTGAATCAACGCGTCATTTTCGCGTCATCATCTACCCCTCCATCCTTTCAATCAAAATCATATAGGTCAAACGATGGATCTATAGATTCTTAGATCGATATCCTAAACTTAAGGGAACCTATTCTCGTAAATTGGAATCTGCAAGGCATAAAGAAGCTACATTTGAAACAATTTCAGCGTGGTATTCAACGTTTCGAGCACGAATCGAAGAACGGCATTATGAACTCAAGAATATATATAATATGGATGAGATAGGATATGCAGTTGGAGAAACGGAATCAACACGTATAATCGTGGATTCTACTCTCAAATCGAATTGGAAGGTTACAGCAGGAAAGCAAGAGTGGATAACTGTATTGGAATGTGTTAATGCGGATGGAGGCTCTTTGCCCCCTAGATCATGATTTTTCAAGGCTCAGAATACCAACACTGCATGGATTCCAACTAATACCCCCAAATTGGTATTTCTCAACAAGCAATAGTGGGTGGACTTCTAATAGTCATGGCTTTGAATGGATATGTAAGGTTTTTGAGCCAGAATCTCGAAAAATATCAGGAATCAGCCTCGATTATTGATTATGGATGGTCATTCTAGTCATATTACAGGAAGTTTGATTGCTTTCTGCATTGAAAAGGAGATTGATCTTCTGATTCTACCACCTCATTGCTTCGCATCTACTTCAGCCATTGGATGTTGGAGTGTATGGACCAATGAAGCGATATCATGCCAAGAGGTTGATCGATACTCTCGAGCGGGAATACAACGAATACAACGATCTGATTGGGTACAGCTTTTTTCAAAAAAATAAGAGGAAAAGGTCTTACTTGTCAAAATATCAAAAGCGGATGGAAAGGAGCAGGTTTGAATCCATTTAGTCTCGTCAAGTTCTAAATAATCTTCCAACCCCGCTTTTACCACCACTTCCACTCCAAATACACCAGCAAATCCAGAAGATCTAGATCTTTCTTTGCTTAATAGCTCTCCCCCGAATGATATTGAGCTGCGACAAGCAAATAAGGTATTCAATTCAGCTTTATCCGCTAATAATCTGCCTACTTCTCCAGTACAGAGATATGCAATCCGGCATCTGCTTTGAGAAAGGCGGTGATCACCTGCGTCATCCCCTCTTTGACGTATGGAACGGAAGCATGGTATGCAGGCCGGACGAAGCCCCCTAGGCTTCTCCGGTCTGGCCGCAGCACGACGGTCAGCGCCAGGGTGGGATGGCACATCGACACACTAGACAAAACTCTCTCCCTGGCCGTCCGAGGCGTCCTTCCGGTCTGGAGGACCACCCCTACGGTCACACTCTACAGGGACGCCGGCATTCCGTCGGCGGAGGCTATGCTGGAGGAGGCCAAGCTACGCTTCGCACTCCGCATTCAAACGGTAGACGAAGCACACCCCCTGGTGCGCAGGATCACCCCCCCCATCATCACCCGCGGCCGCGGGCCGAGGCGCGGGCTCAAGGCAGGTGGCCAAGACCAAAGGTCCAGAGGCTGGGGGGCCTGTTCCCACAGGTCCTCAGGCCTACTCTCAGGCCTCCACACTACACGCACGGCTGCCGTGTGGACCCCACGGGTGGAGTGGACAAAGAAACGGCTGCGGCTGCCTTCAAGACATGGTGGAATGATCTCCCTCCTGATGACGTCACCATTTTCTCAGACGGGTCCGAACAGTATCATGAGAGACAGAAGTACGTAGGGTACGGGTATGCTATCTACCAGAACAGGAAGCAAATCGGATCTGGATCAGGGTCAATCAACCCCATCTCGCACGTCTTCGATGCAGAAGCGATTGGCGCCTGGAGAGGCCTCCAACACACCCTTAGGATGCCGCAGGAAGTCCGATCTCAGCGCCTCTGGATGTGCATAGACAGCACCTCCGTCATATGGTGCCTCAGAGCGAACGCTTCGGCGTCTTCACAATGGGCGTTCATCGCCTGTCAGAATGCGATGCAGGTGTATAATATCCGCATCAAGTGGTCACCGGGACACACAGAGATCGAAGGCAACGAGGCCGCCGACAGACTGGCGGACACCGGAGCACACACGCCCGACTGCGACCCTGGTCCCCGCATCCTTACCTACCATCAGCGGTATTGGCTCCATATTTCGTGATCTGCGATCCGGGGCTCAGCAGTCCTGGTGGATCAAGCGCAAGGCAAAGCTGTCTGCTCACTACCTGAAATGGGATCTGACCTACCGGGTTGGACTCCCCCGGAGCTGGACCTCCCTAGGAACCAACTACACAGGCTCCTCGCCATCCGCTCTGCTCATGGGGATTTTGCCTGGTACCATAACAAATTCAGGCATGCGGATGCTCTTACAGAATGCTCCTGCGGTGCTGCCAAAGCCCCTATGCACTTAGTGCACTGCCCAAGGTCTCATAAGCGGTTCAAGGACTGGCCATCACGCCCGCCAATCCCTCCAACGTCGAATGCGGAAGGTCTACGTTACCTGACTCACCTCCTGTCCAACCCTATGGACTTTGCTAAATTCCTGGACGTCACAGGCTGCTACACTCACCTCCCGGTGAGCCCCAGCAACGGACACAATAATTTCGAATCTCTCCCCTCCCCCTCTTTCTCCTCCCCCTCTTTCTCCTCCTCCTCTCTTTCTCCTCCCTCTTTCTCCTCCCCTCTTTCTCCTCCCCTCTTTCTCCTCCCCCTCTTTCTCCTTCTTCTTTACCCCCTTTTCTCTTCACCCGCACTTACGCAACAATAATAGCACAAAGTTGCGATCGAACCCGCTCCCGGTGAGCTTTATTAATCTTCAGTTCAATAAAACGCCCCGGTGATTCGAGCACGTTTTATTTTCTTTTAACTACATTCAAGCCTTATGCTTGCTGATCTATCTGCTTTAAAGCTACAAACACAATTGCCCCCCCGCCTAAATGGAGTGGAGGGGACGCAGTAGAATAAGCTTTGTAAAGCTCTTTGTAAATTAGAAAATGCTTTCTCAGGCTACTTTTAGTATAAACTCCTTAGCTTAGCACATCCTTATACCCCTAGGGAGGTTAGGATTTGGGCCTGCGGCCCTAGGGCCTACGGCCCTCCTCCGCCGGATGAAAATAAATACTACTACTACAGCTTGGAATGCTGGTGTGCCAGCGGGAAAGACCACTGGCGGGATTGGTACTGTGCCCTGTATAGTTCCGATATGCTGGAAGGGCAAGAGGGATGGAGGCGATCGCTTGCGCGTATGCGCATCCGCGTTCGCGATCGTCGGTCTTTGGGGCGTTTGCGACGCCATTGTCGCTGGCGGCAGCAAGGCGTAGAGAGGGATCTTTGAGAGGATCCTACTTGTAGAATTGAATTGACTTGAAATATAAATGTTAAGCCAGAACATATATTCGTGTGTGTTTGGCCTTTAATAATTGAAGTAAAGTTAATTAAACCTACTTTAGATCCAATCTGCTTTCTGTTCTAATAGATAATATATTTATACCTTATATATTTCTATCTTTTATAATACTATTTAAACCTGTTTAAAAAGATAATAATGTTATTAAAGAGGAGGTTATTCTATTATATCTTGAAAGCAATTATAGCCGTTTTTTTATTTATTTCATTTATAGGGTCTATATAATAACTGTATATGTAATATAAAGATCTAAGAATAAATCTAAGGATCTATAGGAACGGGCCTCTTAGTCTTTGGATTTTAATTTTAGCCATTTGTTTTAAATCTGCGTTTTGGTTGTGGATGATAATGGGGGGGGTGATTTTGTGTATTAGGGAATGTACTTTATCTACTATTTAAATGCGAAATACAAACCGTCGTTTGGTTTCCTTTAGTATAGCCTTCATCGATAGAATATCTGTATTCTTGTAGAATATAACTGTAAAAGTAATCCTCTAAATCAGAAGAATGCTTTTAACGGTTAGGAAAAAAGTTTTATCCAACATATCGATAAATTATTCCATTCTAGTATTAGTTATTGTATTGCAGCTAGACTAGAGAAGTTTAGGGGGCTTTATCTGGTTTGTATATTATGCTTCTGTTCTATATATTAATGAAAGAATGATATAGATAATCATTGTTTTTCTTAAAATGAATATTAAAGGGCTATTTATTATTTTAATCAATTTTCTAATATATTAAACAATTTATCAGGCCTTCCTGGCTTTTTTTATAATGTATCTTTTAAAGATAAATTATTAATCAAATTATACTCCTAACTATTTAAAAGCTGGCTAATTCCTTCTTTTAGATAAAACGATAATTGGTAATATAATAAGATTCTAGATGATTATACAATCTAACGTCTATAAATTGTTTTTTTTTAATTAAATAAATTATTTTTAGTTTTTTCGAAATAAATGCAATTTTATTCCAAGTTTTCCAATATATAATATTCCTGATTTCGGTAATTAAAAATGTAATATTAATGTTTATTAATATTAAAGCTTTATAGAGGTATATGTCATTAATGTAGCCAAATTTTATATTAAGGTCCTATAATAAAAGCTTTGCTAAATAGAGTATAAAAAAGATAGGTGAAAAAGGGGATCCCTGTAAAATGCTGTAGGCTATATTATAGTTTGATATAATAGAATCCTTTAAGTAAACTTTAATTAATCTATTAATAAAAAAGAAGTCTATAAGATTATTTATTTATTTATTTATTTATTATGTTTAACGTCTATATGAGCTAGCTAGGCTCTTGACCTCCCGAGGGGTACTAGAGACGGGTGATACACTAGTGAGTCGAAGACCCAAGAGCTCACCACTTAGGTACGTGTCGTACGACGTCGCTAGGTTGAAGCACTGAGGCCGCCTCCTCCCGGCGGTCTCTCACAACTCTAGCTCTGTTGGGCAGCCTCCTTCCGCCGTTTGAGGGAGCGTCCTGCATTGAAGGGATTAGCCTTTGCTTGTTATATCTAAAAAGAGTGAATGTCGGGCTGTATGGCAATCGCATTGGTAGGGAGTGCTAAAAGGGCAGTTGTTACGTTAGGATGCAGCCTTTGTATCGTCGTATAGAGTGTTGTGCCGCGCTCTATGGGTCGCGCCTCAGATTAGGCTCCGAGGTGAAGCGGGGAGAGGGGGGGGAGGGGGGTGAAGAGGGAAGGGGGAGAGGGGGGAAGAGGGGGAGGAGAGGGTGTGGCGCTAGGTCGAGCGCTGTTTGGGATGCCGTTAGGCTCTCGGTTGCAAAACGTAAAGTATCGCGTTGTTGTGACAAAGCGCTCGAACTCTTGTGGGAGAGCAAGAAGCCGTTGTATATAGTCATGCCCTTCCCGGGCGGTTGTCGGTGGGCGAATAGGTTTTAGCGGCCACGAGTGGAACCTCCTAACCGAGATCTCACAGAAAAACAAGGTGCTCCGGGGTCTTAGCTTTACCGCATGGACAGTGAGTCTCTGCGTCTTCATGCTTGAAACGTTTATGGTAAGCCTCGAAGTCGCCGTGCCTGGATCGCAGCGCAAGTAGTCGATGCAGAGTTGGCCTAGAGAGTTTGAGTTCCATAGGCTCCTTCAAAGCGTAGTCTAGTTGCCATTTGCGATACCCCCCTGACAACGTTGGCTCGTTTTTGCGCCACCATCCACTTGTAACGTTGTAGTAGTAGTATTTATTTTCATCCAGCGGAGGAGGGCCGTAGGCCCTAGGGCCGCAGGCCCAAATCCTAACCTCCCTAGGGGTATAAGGATGTGCTAAGCTAAGGAGTTATACTAAAAGTAGCCTGAGAAAGCATTTCTAATTTACAAAGAGCTTTACAAAGCTTATTCTACTGCGTCCCCTCCACTCCATTTAGGCGGGGGGCAATTGTGTTTGTAGCTTTAAAGCAGATAGATCAGCAAGTATAAGGCTTGAATGTAGTTAAAGAAAATAAAACGTGCTCGAATCACCGGGGCGTTTTATTGAACTGAAGATTAATAAAGCTCACCGGGAGCGGGTTCGATCGCAACCTTGCGCTATTATTGTTGCGTAAGTGCGGGTGAAGAGAAAAGGGGTAAAGAAGAAGGGGGGGAGAAAGAGGGGGAGGAGAAAGAGGGGAGGAAAGAGGGGGAGGAGAGATTGAAATTATCGTGTCCGTTGCTGGGGCTCACCGGGAGGTGAGTGTAGCAGCCTGTGACGTCTAGGAATTTAGCAAAGTCCATAGGGTTGGACAGGAGGTGAGTCAGGTAGCGTAGACCTTCCGCATTCGACGTTGGAGGGATTGGCGGGCGTGATGGCCAGTCCTTGAACCGCTTATGAGACCTTGGGCAGTGCACTAAGTGCATAGGGGCTTTGGCAGCACCGCAGGAGCATTCTGTAAGAGCATTCGCATGCCTGAATTTGTTATGGTACCAGGCAAAATCCCCATGAGCAGAGCGGAAGGCGAGGAGCCTGTGTAGTTGGTTCCTAGGGAGGTCCAGCTCCGGGGGGAGTCCAACCCGGTAGGTCAGATCCCATTTCAGGTAGTGAGCAGACAGCTTTGCCTTGCGCTTGATCCACCATGGACTGCTGAGCCCCGGATCGCAGATCACGAAATATGGAGCCAATACCGCTGATGGTAGGTAAGGATGCGGGACCAGGGTCGCAGTCGGGCGTGTGTGCTCCGGTGTCCGCCAGTCTGTCGGCAGCCTCGTTGCCTTCGATTCCTGTATGTCCCGGTGACCACTTGATGCGGATATTATACACCTGCATCGCATTCTGACAGGCGATGAACGCCCATTGTGAAGACGCCGAAGCGTTCGCTCTGAGGCACCATATAACGGAGGTGCTGTCTATACACATCCAGAGGCGCTGAGATCGAACTTCCTGCGGCATCCTAAGGGTGTGTTGAAGGCCTCTCCAGGCGCCAATCGCTTCTGCATCGAAGACGTGCGAGATGGGGTTGATTGACCCTGATCCAGATCCGATTTGCTTCCTGTTTTGGTAGATAGCATACCCGTACCCTATGTAATACCAAAATGTAAATAAAAGCTATAATTAGCAAAAAACGGAAAGATACTAGTAATTTCCGATATATTATTATTTAATACGAATCCGCTGTTGCGGCTACTGCCGCGGTGCTGGTTCTGGTGTTCTAACATACCGAGGGTGCGAGAGTGGCGAGCTCGTCTTCGTCCTCCGCCATGGATTCATCAGAATCGCTAGGGGGATCAGAGTCGGGCATTGGGGAGCTCAGCATCTGGCTTCCGTTTCTAGGGTTGGGGGTGCGGGGGGGAGAATGGTGGAGTTCACGGCGCGAGGAGCGCAATCAGGCTTCGGCGCCCGCTGTCCTGCATTTTCATGTGCTGTCACGGCGGCTCCGCGCTTGCGCTTGCGCTTGGGCGGTGCGATGACTGGTGCTCCTGTGCTAGAGGCCGGGGTCGGGGTGGCGGGCGGGGGTGTGTTGACTGTCTTGAAGGCTAGCTCGCCATGCTTTCGGATGGCGTCGAGCTCCTTACGGGTAGGTTTGATGTATTTGCCATTCACGCGCTTAGGGACCGCAGGGCAGCGAGCATGGTTGGCATCAAAGGGGTCCGTGGCAATTCGCGCACTGTGGGGGGTTCGTACAGTTGGATCCGGAGGGGCCAGAGTGCTGGTCCAATCGGATGCTGCAGTGGGCGCAGCGCGCGTAGCGGGTGCAGCGCGACGGGTTGCAGAAGCCCTGGCATCCGGGATCGTGTCGGGCGATGGCGGTCTTCTTATCGATGACTTTGGCCACGTCGCTGCTGTCAAAGAGCCTAAAGGGTCTCACCGGCTTGAGGAATGAGATGATTCAGGTAATCTTGCCAGTGTCGAGGTTGGCTCCGTGCCTGGACGGCCGGCAGCTCACCGGATGTTGGTGTGTTTGAGCCAGTGCTTCTTCAGAGACAAGGCTGGCGTCGGTGAGTGTCATGCCTCCGATGAGGTTGTGAAATCCTGTAGGCACATTCGTAACCGCGTAATTAAACCAGGTTACTGGGATCTCTAGAGAGTAGGCGCTAAGGGTACGCTTTGTAACCTCCGCATTCTCCTGAGTGAGGAGGATGTCGCGGGTGGCGATGTCGGAGGGGTTGATTGCCCATCCTGTCGCAGTCGGAGTGATGGACGGGATTGAAGCAAGGGTGAGGCCGTCGATCTGCTTGGCTAGGCTCTGGCGCAGAATGAAGGGCTCCGGGCGGTTAAGGAGCGTCTGTGGGTTGCACTTGGCCAGAATTCTTCGATCGGCGTTGCTGCTTAAGGCAGTGTTGGCCGACTTCGTGGGTCTTGCGGAAGGCGCACGTGCATTCGAGCTGGGTGTTTGGCCGGCGGCGCTCGACACGCTCACCGTGCTGTTCCGTGATTTCCTGGGGTCTGTGGAGCTGCTGAGGCCTGCGTTGGATCTTGCGCGATCTGCGTAGGTCACAGTCTTTGTGGTCGAGGCTGGAATATCAGCGGACGGGTTGCCGCGTGGATGGGCTGGCGCTGGGGCCGCCGAGTCGGTCTCCGCATAGATCGAAGCAGAGAGGAAGGTAACAACCTTCTGTGATAGCTCAGAAGCAAGTTTGCGCTCCTTGGCAGTGGTGTACGAAGCGACGAACGAGTCGACGCTGTGTGCGAACGCCAATACCATGTCGCGTTTCTGCTTGGCGTCGCGTTCAATTGCAGCGATGTGGCCACCTATGGTGCTTGCTACGGAATTGTTGTTGAGCTGGCTGGAACCTAGATCAAGACGAGGAGGCAACTGAATGTCCATCTTAATGCCTCGAGGTCTCTTTGCAGCTGGCAGGTGGAGGTTCTGCGGTGACTCCGGCTCCTGTGGGCTTGGTAAAAGCGATATTGGGGGCAGAGGGAGGTCACAGGGGAGTGGAGGGCTCGGCGTACAAAGCCATTATCCTAGGGATAATGGGCTATTATAGTAGAGTCAGTATAAACTTGTAAAGCGTGATTATCAGGGCAAAAATAAAAAGATATCCTTGTGAAATTTTATGTAGGTTCTGAACTACTATATAATAATAAACGCATCTTATATAATTAATGTAACATTATACAAAGGCATTGTTTTAATATAAAAACCAGCAAATTAAAGTGCTTCTTATATGCATATACGCTTTTTAAGGATATAGTTATATTCAAAAATCTGTTATAATTAAAAAGATAAACTAATAAATAAAAACCGCTAATCTATAAATATATAGGATTTAAAAGAAAGCAAACAAGAATGCTTTTTCAAATAAAGAAAGAAGAATTACAAGAGTAATTGAAAACGGCATTGTTTAGGTGTAAGAATTGAAAAACAGGGCGCTAAGAAGTACTATCAAATAGTAATAGACTATACACAAAAGGCATATGGGGAAGCCCTGCCTCCGTTGCAGGCCTGTCGCTAATACCCTTCAGGAGGTTAGAACTAGCCATTCTATACGGAGACGTTAAACTGTATATAAATAATAAATCAAATAAATAAATAAATAAAATAAATAAAATAAATAAAATGTGTTATTCAAAAAGCCAAAAATTGGAATTATATAGATTATTAGTAATTGTATCAAAGTGTATCTGATTATTTTGTATAAACAAAGCTAAAAAGTAAATTAGCAAAAAATGTAATTTTTTGGAATTCTGATTATTTTTTATAGTTTGTAATTAAGCAACGATTAATTGTATTATAGAACGTTATATATTAATTCTAATATTTTGTAATATTTTGCTTCTTATTATGAAACTTTTCAAAAGCAACAAAGTATTTTCCAGCAAAAATAAGTTTATAGATTATTTGCGAATAGTAATTTTCAATATTTCAATTGTATCTTTCAATCTAACGATCTTCAATTGAACATTAGCAATTTGAACTTTCGTTATAGCGATTTAGGTTTATAGTAAATTTATAATCAATTCAATCGATTCAAATATAGTTTATACAATTGCAAAATGTACAATATTTGGATTGTTAAACAAATCCATAAACGAAAAGATATTGATTTCGACGGAATTAAGAATATAGTTCAAAAAGAGGAATTGTAGAAATAAATCAAATACAATTGTTTGTTGGTTATCTTTAGAATATTTTCACAGTTATAAAAACAATTTTGTAAAGCTTTTGAATAATAGTGGCTAAAGTGTACAACGAATTAGTTATAAATATAATTAATACAATTGGAATATAACTTTAATAGAATTTAATTTAAAATGAAGCTATAATAACTTTTATAAAAATGGTACGAACTGTTATAATACAGGTAAAAACTTATATTGTACTATAAAAGTAGAAGGTTTATAAAGAATGAGGCCCTAGTTATAAGAAGCAGAGTACGCTAATGGTCTACATGCCTAAGGCACGAAGGCAATTATAGATTATGTAGTCGGCGCTGTGATAATAAGTTGTTCAAACTTAGTAATAAAGTTATTGAATAAAATCTTCTTCATTTTATATTTATTGTAATCTATAAAAGTTTTGTAAAAAAGATCTAAAATCTAGTTTTACTTATTTAATTTACGTTGAATGCTTATTATGATACACTATTTAGAAAACCAAAAATTGAAATTGTATAAATTATTAATAATTATATTAAAATATATCTAATTGTTTGTATAAACAAAGCCAAAAAATAAATTAGAAAAAAATGTAATTTTATAAAACTTTGATTCATTTTTTGTAATCTAAATCAATCAATAGCGATTAATTGTACTACGAAAAGTTATATACTAATCTTAGCACTATACAGTATCCTATTCAGACCTACACAAAATTTCATAACAACTATATCTTTTTATTTTTGCCCTAATAATTATGCTTTACAAGTTTATACTGACTCTACTATAATAGCCCTACGCAACAATAATAAGTTGCGATTGAACCCGCTCCCGGTGAGCTTTATTAATCTTCAGTTCAATAAAACGCCCCCGGTGATTCGAGCACGTTTTATTTTCTTTAACTACATTCAAGCTTAATGCTTGCTGATCTATCTGCTTTAAAGCTACAAACACAAATTGCCCCCCCTAAATGGAGTGGAGGGGACGCAGCAGAATAAGTTTTATAAAAGCTCTTTGTAAATTAGAAATGCTTTCTCAGGCTACTTTTAGTAGAACTCCTTAGCTTAGCACATCCTTATACCCCTAGGGAGGTTAGGATTTGGGCCTGCGGCCCTCCTCCGCCGGATGAAAATAAATACTACTACTATAATAGCCCATTATCCTTAGAATAATGGCTTTGTACGCCGAGCCCACCACTCCTCTGCGACCTCCCTCTGCCCCAATATCGCTTTTATAAGCCCATAAAAGCTGGAATCACCGCAGAATCTCCACCTGCCAGCTGCAAAGAGACTTTAAGGCATTAAAAATGGATATTCAATTATTTTCTCGTCTTGATCTAGATTCCGGCCAGTTTAACAACAATTCTGTAGCAAGCGCTATAATGGCTACATTGCTGCAATTAAACGCGACGCTAAGCAAAACGCAATATAGTAATGGCTTTCGTATATAGCATTGACTTATTCATCGCTTTGTATATTATTGCTAAAAAAGTGTAAGCTTGCTTTTAAACTATCTCAAAAGGTTGTTACCTTTTTTTCCGTCTTGATCTATACGGAGACCGATTTGGCAGCCTTTGCGCCAGCCTACTTACGCGGCAATCTGTCCGCTGATATTTCAGTATTAATTATAAAGATTATGATCTATATAAATCACGCAAATCCAATAAAGGCCTCAGCAGCTTTATAAACTCTAAGAAATTGTGGAATAATATGGTGAATATATTAAACACTGCTGATTAATCATTTAGTTCAAATGCATGTATACCTTCCGTAAAACCCACGTAGTTTGACCAATACTGCCTTAAACAACAACGCCGATCGAAGGATTTTGGTCAAATATAACCCATAGATACTTCTTTACCGCCCGGAGCCCTTTATTCTACGCCAAAGTTTGGTTAAGTAAATCGATGGCTTTACCCTTGCTTTAATTCTGTCCATCACTCTGATTATAACAAAATAAACAAGTAACTTTTTTAATATTATTATCTACAATATCCTTTTTATTTAGGAGAATATAGAAGTTATAAAATGTACTCTCAATACCTATTTTTAAAAAATTCCGATAATCTAATTTAATTATATAATTAAGAATATATTTATAGATTTATAACTTTATCGAAAATATAATATTTATCAATACCAGTCTTATCTCTGAAAAAGCATTAATTCAAATATACTAACATTCGATAAACTATCGGCCGTTCAGATATAAAGCTAACCTTAATATTGACAAAATTATCTGGATTATTTTATTCTTTAAACCGGTAAAACCCTTTAGACTCTTTAATAGCAGTGATATAGTTAAAGTTATTGATAAAAGATTGTTATCGTTCTAACACAATCCGGATACCAAAGCTTCTACAAACTATTGCACTGCATTTGTTACACACTACACCTATTACAATATCCATTGTGAAGACGCCGAAGCGTTCGCTCTGAGGCACCATATTGACGGAGGTGCTGTCTATGCACATCCAGAGGCGCTGAGATCGGACTTCCTGCGGCATGAGTATAATACTAGCAGAGCCTGCAAGACACGGTCGGCCTTATAGGGAGAAGAGATTCGATAAAGGTAACGCGAAACAGCATTTTACACTGCGGGGCGTGGTATATAATGGCAGCGACAGTGACACTGTCTATATAGCCCGAGAGGACGGACGCGCGTGTCGGTCTACAATAGGGTATCAGGGCAGATGGGCAATGAGATACCGGGTAGGCTTATGGAGCAAACAGAAATAGGGGCGTGAAGCAATGGTTTTGGCGTTAACCAGAACTTCCGAAAGTAAACACATTATAGATGATTTAATGTAGTTGGAAAATTCTACAAAAGCCTAGTACTAGTGGCTTTATCATAGTGTGCTGGGAAAGCGTTTATAGTGTAGCGAACCTATTTGTATTATAGGGTATTCTAGAAAGTAACTATAATATAATCTATTTCTGCCGATCTCAGCGCCTCTGGATGTGCAAGATAGCACCTCCGTCATATGGTGCCTCAGAGCGAACGCTCGCGTCTTCACAATGGGCGTTCATCGCCTGTCAGAATGCGATGCAGGTGTATAATATCCGCATCAAGTGGTCACCAGGACACACAGAGATCGAAGGCAACGAGGCCGCCGACAGACTGGCGGACACCGGAGCACACACGCCGACTGCGACCCTGGTCCCGCATCCTTACCTACCATCAGCGGAATCGGCTCCATATTTCGTGATCTGCGATCCGGGGCTCAGCAGTCCTGGTGGACCAAGCGCAAGGCAAAGCTGTCTGCTCACTACCTGAAATGGGATCTGACCTACCGGGTTGGACTCCCCCGGAGCTGGACCTCCCTAGGAACCAACTACACAGGCTCCTCGCCATCCGCTCTGCTCATGGGGATTTTGCCTGGTACCATAACAAATTCAGGCATGCGAATGCTCTTACAGAATGCTCCTGCGGTGCTGCCAAAGCCCCTATGCACTTAGTGCACTGCCCAAGGTCTCATAAGCGGTTCAAGGACTGGCCATCACGCCCGCCAATCCTCCAACGTCGAATGCGGAAGGTCTACGTTACCTGACTCACCTCCTGTCCAACCCTATGGACTTTGCTAAATTCCTAGACGTCACAGGCTGCTACACTCACCTCCCGGTGAGCCCCAGCAACGGACACGATAATTTCAATCTCTCCCCTCCCCCTCTTTCTCCTTCTTCTTTACCCCTTTTCTCTACACCCGCACTTACGCAACAATAATAGCACAAAGTTGCGATCGAACCCGCTCCCGGTGAGCTTCATAAACCTTCAGTTCAATAAAACGCTCCAGTAATCCGAGCACGTTTTAGATCTTTTAACTGCATTCAAGCCTTATGCTTGCTGATCTGTCTGCTTTAAAGCTACAAACACAATTGCCCCCCGCCTAGACGGAGTGGAGGGGACGCAGCAGAATAAGTTTTATAAAAGCTCTTTGTAAATTAGAAATGCTTTCTCAGGCTACTTTTAGTAGAACTCCTTAGCTTAGCACATCCTTATACCCTAGGGAGGTTAGGATTTGGGCCTGCGGCCCTAGGCCTACGGCCCTCCTCCGCCGGATGAAAATAAATACTACTACTACCATAGCCTGTTACTAATCCGTTGTAACAGATAGGATCAATTTCTACTAGGCTATATGAATTATAAGAATAATATAAATTATAAAGACCAAAACAACGGTTGTTTTCTATAGTAGAAATAGAGCCTTTAAAACAGTCGCTAGCATATATAGCTCGCCCCTAATATAGGTATGTGTTTGATGATAGTATGTTAAGCGTTTCAACGTCACGTGGAACCTAGAACTTGAACTAAATGGATGCAAACACAATTAATTTTCACCGTCTGCAGATGATGATCATGATTAATTATTTCTACCACTAGATCTATCAATTAAAGTCACTCTTTTTCTTTTTTGACCTCTTGTTAAATATCAATAGCACTCGTCGTCGCAGTCTTATCGCCTCGGTATTTATTACAATATTGAAGAATAATTAAACGCTCAATTTGAAAGTTCTCATTCATTGTTGCTTGACCAGGCACTAGAACTTCAATAAGGTTATACACAAAGCACTGGGTACATTGTGCCAATTCATCCATTGGTTTCAATCAATTCCTCCCTCCCCAAAATTTTACCCATCTAAAGTCTCACCATAACTAAACCACTATTTAAATAATGGCTCTCACCCTCAAGTCAGTAGATATACCATCTTTCTGCACAACCCAACTCCACCTCCTAGACCAAGAACTTCAAACTGAGTTGTCCGAAACTTCTACCATTATAACTGGAACCTCACCTACTTCTCTGCAGCGTGCTGGACTTGCTATTACAAATCTCGTCCTGACATCACAAAGAACAGGGCTGGGAGGAAAAACTGTGATTGAACTCGGTCCTGATCCGGCAACCTCTAGCTCTGGTTCTGGGGGGAAAAGTAGAAGTGGAGGTGGGGGATCGGGAGAAGGTGAATTGCAGGAACATGGAATACGAGTTGGTGATATTGTTGCAATTAGTGAGCAACCTAGTGGTAGTGCCAAGAAAAGAGAAGTAAAGGAATTGGAGGAGAAAGGGAGTCGAGGTGTGATTACTAAAGTGGGAAAGAATGCGGTGTGTGTCGCGCTGGATGAAAATGGCAAGGGAGAGGAGAACATCGGAGGGATGAAAAGGTGCTGGGTGGTCAAGTTGGCGAATGATGTCACATATAAGAGGTTTACCCACTCCATTTTTCAAATCAATGATCAATAGAAAGAGCGAAGACTGTGGAGAAAACATGCTGACGGATGTGTAGAATGAATGGTACCATGGGGAAGCTGGGGAAGATGCAAGAAGCGGAGTATTCGAACTTTGTAAGGGTTTTGTTTGGGCTGTCGTCACCTTCGCCAGTGGCAGAGAATTTAGGGGACGCAGAATTAGAATGGGTGGATTCGAGTCTGAACGATAGTCAGAAACATGCAATTAAGTTTGCGTTGGCTTCAAAAAGAGATTGCTTTGATTCATGGCCCCCCTGGTGTGAGTAGTACCGATTTTTATTGAGAATTGGCTGGAGCATCAAACTCTTTGTGGCCTATGGAGTGAAACGGGCTGTTACTGATCATCACCAAGCAGGTGATATTTTCACCTTTTATATTCACAAAATTTACTAGAGACCCCAAGAGCATTGAAGTGATGCCAAGATGGACATACGGAGGAGCCATATCCCATGACGAATCTTACTAATTATGTATAGACTGGGAAAACCCATACCCTGGTTGAACTTGTTTTGCAGATGCTTAAACAAAACCTCAGAGTGTTGGTTTGTGGGCCATCGAACATATCTGTGGACAATATTGTCGAGCGGCTTGCACCACACAAAGTGCCCATTTTACGTCTAGGGCATCCAGCGAGGCTTCTACCATCAGTTTGTCAACCATTCTCTTGATGTCCTTACGCAGACTTCAGAAGCGGCTGCAATTGTTCAAGATGTCCGAAAGGAAATGGATTCCAAGCAAGCCTCTATCAAAAAGACCAAAAGTGGTAGAGAACGAAAGGCGATTTATGGAGAGCTCAGAGAACTCCGCAAGGAGTTTCGAAAAAGAGAAAAGAAGTGTGTTAATACTCTAGTGGGAGGTTCGAAAGTCGTGTTGGCAACCTTACATGGTGCTGGGGGGTTTCAACTCAGGGATGAGAAATTTGATGTTGTGATCATTGATGAAGCTAGGTAAGCGCATAGTCGATTACTTTCATTATATTTCCTATTCCTGAACATCTGCTGCAAGTCATATTCTCAATCCTCTCGTGACAATTTCTCTCAAAGCTCTTCGTTACTTAATTTCCTCCAGAGAACCTTCTTGACAGAGAACTAACTCCTCAATATTATAGTCAGGCATTGGAAGCTCAATGCTGGGTACCTCTCTTGCCAGCGAGCAAAGTTGTTCTCGCAGGAGATCATCTCCAATTACCCCCAACAATAAAATCCATGAATTCGAAGGTAAAGACGAAATCACAAGATACGGAAACAGAGGGTATCATGAGGAGAATGACTTTAGAGACAACTTTATTTGACAGGCTCCTCAAGTTACATGGAGCTGGAATAAAAGTTATGCTTACTACACAGTACCGAATGCACGATAAAATTATGAGATTTCCTTCGGATGAGTTATACGAATCAAAACTCGTTGCGGCCGAAGCAGTTAAGGCAAGACTTTTGACAGAACTGCCATATGATGTTGAAGAAACTGAGGATACGATCGAGCCCTTGATATTTTTTGATACACAAGGCGGTGATTTCCCGGAGAAGAGTGAGGAGGAAAGTATTGATAAGAAAGCCGGAAAGGGGTTGTTGGGTGAGAGTAAAAGCAATGAAATGGAAATGGCTCTCGTCAGACGACACGTCCAAAATCTCGTGGATGCTGGGTTGAAGCCAGAGGATATTGCAGTTGTGACGCCATATAATGCCCAGGTAAGAATGAAATGACTTTCGGATACCTGTTTCCATTAGTTTCCACTTCTTGAAGCAATGCTAATACAACAAAGCTCGCCTTAATGTCTCGATCGATAAAAGAGGCATTTCCTGGAATTGAACTAGGCAGCGTCGATGGATTTCAAGGAAGAGAAAAGGAAGCAATTATTGTCTCTCTTGTCCGGAGTAACAGCGAGCACGAAGTGGGATTTTTGGGAGAGAAACGTCGATTGAACGGTATATCCCCCTTTTGCATGAATCTCTTCATCTGTTCTTTGCTTCCAGAACCATTGTATCATTCTTTGCATAAATATTGTTAAATATCCGCACGCGCATCCCAGCGTGATCGCTTTCGAAGCAGATATTCCGCAAACGAAAGAAACGGTCCCTGGGCTATAGCATTTTCATTAATCAACTACATACAACGGATGCTAGACATTCACACATCCCAACATCTATGCGAAGAAAAGCAAGAAAAGTTTGATCATGCAGCTGATATAATTCGGGAAACTCTAGTTGCCATGACTCGACCACGACGCTCGTTAACAATCATTGGCGATTCGGAAACTGTATCAAGGTGAGTTCAGACCTCTTTTCTTGTTGTTTCCGTTTACTTTATCCAATAGCCTGAGACGATATGCTAACAACTTATGTATGATCGGTACAGAGGTAGTAAATTTCTCAAAACGATGGATGGACTTTCTGGAAGAAAATGCCGATTTACGGTACCCATCAGTAGCGGAGTTGAACTCGTAAAAATAATAAATTAGGATTTCGGTCAACAAATCCGAAATATGATGCCACTTTAACCCGTATAGATAGAGCCTTTACTTGATTAATGTTTCTGCAAAGTTGAAGCTTTTTCTGCACCAAATGTCTAAATTTATGGTGCAGTATGTACGTATTATGTGAGTACAGTATATGGAAAAACATTACTGTATGCAGTCACTCATGCATCGAGGATTGCTTGCTTGACAGTCTTAACTTCTTTTAGCCTTGCTGGCGGTCCACAAATTGTCCATGAATACCATCGCTGTCGTGCCACGCGATTTTTTTTCCCTCTTGAGAGATTGGTGTGCATCAGACGAATGACGAACCCATTTTAATGACCCTTGTTGTTTCATGTAAACACTGCGATGGCACGGGTTCTTGGTGGGCGTAAGAATTAAGAACATGCCGAGAAACCCACATTCCCTTCACCTCACAAGAAGTTTGATAATCCGTTTTTGTTCCACCGAGGTCCTCCAATTGATCATGGCGGCGTCCAGAGAGAGTACTGTAGTCACTTCTGCACAGGTGCATACGGACTCCGGAGTAGAAGAAGTCGAAAGGGAAAAAAAAAGAGGTGACCTATCACACTTTCAAATTTCAAGTGGATAGTGGACACAGGTTGTTAATAAAATTTGAAATTGACAAGGTTTTGGAGCAAGCGCCAGAACTTGGACAGGTTCAATCGCGAATTAGAGATTAACTTCCCGTTTTGCCTTCTTGCTTGCACAATTTGAGGATAGATAGATCTAGATGTACAGAGTAGCTGAGGGAGGACCCTTTACTGGACGGAGTAAACCTTTGATAGAGTATCGATATTGGTCCGGAGATTTTTATTGGAGAAACTATTGACGTGCTTTGACAGGCGTTATGCCGCTGTGGCCGCTGACTATTTGCATTTACAGCAGAGTGCTATGTGGATTTCGATAAACGGACTTGATATATCACTTCATTGACCTTTGGTTGTACGGAAAGCCATGCTATAACCGGGCGTTTACTGCAGTAATAATGTTATGTTATGGTATGGTATCTATGAATGATGCTGCACGCGCTATAGCCATCTTCTTTGGAGCCGTCGTGAGCTAAGAGCCAGGAGATTTGTAATTGAAAGATGAGATGATACGAGTAACAGCCCTTGCTTGCCATGCGAAAAAGACGGTACTACTTGGCGCCTTGTTACAGTACAGTGCAGTATAGTACAGTACGACATGAGGGTACCCTGACATTCGTTGCATACAGAACGTTTAAACTATGCTCAGGTAGGAAGGGAGATGCAATTAACCGTTATTATATTCATATCAAGGACAACAGCATATTATATTTGAGTTTGAAAATCCAGCTACGGTAGGTAATTATAATACCTACTTTACTCCGTGGATTGAGGATACTGCATACTGCATAAGTGGAAGAGCTCGGTCCTTGGATTTATTTGCGGGAAGAATAGTGGAAGAATACCGGTAGACTCGCTTTGAATGAAGGGGTTCATCAAAAAGTATGTTGTTGGTTGTGTGTGTGTGCGTATAAATCAAATTGATATGATTTATAAATACACCTCCATGTTGCTCCTCCACTTTCCCCCCTCCAACCCTCCTCCACCCACCTTCCAGCATTAGCATTCTTCATCCATCCATCCATCCATCCATCCATCCATCCATCCATTTTATCATTCCCCTCTTCTCATTCTCAAAGCAAGCATGTCGGATTCGGATTGCCGCACCGGCTCAAAAGGATGATCTATATCCTTTCCGCTTCCTATTTTCGGTCAAAGTTCTTGAAAAGGAATTTCGACATGTACTCTATTGAGCTATACATCCGAAGAAATATGTTGCATGGTGTTTCGGTGATTCATTATGACATGAGCTAGCTCTTTTTCAAATTGCTACTGCATCGTATCCTCCCTTTCCAACGCTCCCACTCTTGTTGTGCGACTTGCGTCTCTCTGTCTCACTTTGTTGAATTCATTCTAGTGGGTGGGTAGGTAGATACCTAGATGGCGAGTGATTGACTGACTGATCAAGATCCAAGCCAGTCTACCAAAGCAACAGTTGACCTTCGTGGGGTACGCTACTGTATTGATTGCATACATCCTTCTTACACGTTTGTGCAGTTATGCTCGAGTAGGTTGGTACAAACTTCTTCCTACTCAACCACTCCCAGAGCCCATACAAACAGCCGCCTCAACAGGGATCAAAATGATTCCACCTTACTGTTGTTGGTTTGGCTTTGGTCACTTGGCTATATGATCAAATTGATCTCCTCGTCCTTTCAATTCACCTTTATTGTCATTTATCTTGTTTCATGGTAGCTCCTTGTCAGTAGCTTACTTGCGTCGCAGAATATATGATACGTGTGATGCGCTCTAGACCGATAAAGTTCACAATTCCCTGGGTAAAGGGCCCCATTTCATCGAACAGGACGGAGTATTGACTGTATAAGATGTACCCAGGTATACATACATACATACATATATGAACGATTGTGAAAATAGTATTTGATTCGACCAGGGAAATTGAGACTTCCCAATCTTCTCGTCGCCAATACTTGCGAACATGCCTAGGAGTCCTTACATGTCTATCAAACAATCCACTGTCATAATAGCTTTATCCTTATCCTCGACCCACTTATGAATACAGATAGAACGAGGGTCCCGTTCTAACATTCCGCCCCGGCTCTCACTAATAAGATGAGTAAAATTTCAAAGGCTGGAACCTGGAAGCCGGAAGCCTCAGGTCGAACAAATACCGGCCCTACCGTTCGTGGGAGGATTTCTGCTCCCATTCCAATACGCGACGACGACGAATTCCCAATTAGATCTCCAGGAACTGGTTATAGCAACTCCTCTTGGATCTCTTAATTCAGATGGAATCGAGAAAGTTATGAGGGGGTCTGCCATTTCTGGCCATAGTGCTCTGGCGCATGGAGATATTGAGAATGGGTAGCTATATCGAACCATCTAGGCGGATAAGAACCACCCCCCTACCATCCAACCGGCCATCATATAATGCCCCTTCACGTCTTACAGAAGACTATAGCGTCTATAGGAGCTCGTCGCCAGTTGGCAGACCATTAGAATCAATTACCTCGAAGCCGGCGCGAAAGAAGTCGACCTTTAAAGGTGTGTTGGGAAAAATATTTGGAAAGAAACGGAAAGATGCGCCAAATAGGAGGCAGGGTATTGATGCTCTGCAAAGTGAGCAGCATCACCGTAGTGTAAGTCGAGACATATTGCGTTACGTTGCGATTGTCTAATGATTTGTAGGACCCAACTGCGCTAAGCCGAAGTCCAGTGAATACTGCCACCTCGCCCAAACGTTCCACCTCCATGCCAATCAATGAGTTTAACCGAGCCCTTCGATCGCACTCTCCTTTTGTAGATAGCAGTCTAAAGGAAAATAATGACACAGAGCGAGACCCAACTCGCATATCCACACAAACACAAAGTACCACGACGAGAACGAGGGTCACTACGGGCAGGTTATATACACCAGATAAGACACCAGGCTATGCGGATTGGACGGGACTTTCGCCGCGACCTGCTAGCGCTCAGGCTAAAGGTAGTAAAGCCCCATCTGATGAGGATGGTTCCGGATCAATTGGTATGGCAATCACAAGTGGCAGTCACCCAAACAGGCGTTCAAGGTCTCTTGGGCAATTGCGAGAAGCTGCAAGAGTTGCGGGGGAAACGACTAGATGTCGCAGTGATGAGATTCGCCACTGGAGAGCAAGCTACGATCCAGGGCCATTGTCACCATTATCCTCGAACAAGGCGGAAGCGGATGAACCTATGTCAGTGGACGATCCAGAAAGTCCACGACAAATAGAGTCTCGGGATCAACTACAACCTTTCAACTTTGGACACTTGAGTGGATTGACTGGCATGAAAATCACCCAGGCGGCTGACCTGGCCACGAGGGTTGATCATATTGAATCTAGACTAGTTGACATGGAGAAGACAGTATATCAGATTCATCGACAGCTAAATGGAAACGGAGATAATGCCACCCTCCAAGATCCCCCCAAAGGAGGCCAACGAGATCGCAGTTCTTCTGCACGCCGTCCTCCAACTGATAATTCAGAATTGACTTTGCCAGTCCTACCTCGGCATCGACATTGGCATGAATTCGGTGCTCACAATCGGCTCTCCTCAAATAATAATATCTATCGACCTACATCCTCGTCTCATAATTCTTACCACCCTGATTGTGATGAAGCAATCCCAACTCCCTACGCTACAACCACAGATGAACGTGTCCATCTTAGCAGTTCTCATACAACTGGCCGTCCCTTTTCAGCCTCAACCACTATTCGAGGTCTTCCGCCTAGTTCACCCACAATTCAAGAAGATGCCCATCTGACAATAGAACACTACACCAACTTGACTAATATGTTCCTAGCGGAACAATCTGCACGCCAGCACCTTGAGAACATTGTACTCGCATTACAACAACGAATTGCCTCATATCCCTCAATAGCTTCCACCTCATATCCAACCCCTGATTCTGTCGCTGGGGGTAGACCTATACTTGATACCACATCTTCGCCCAAGAGCACATCTGAACTCTTTGGGCATCGATAGTGATGATGGATATGTAGCAACTCCCGACGTCTTCCAGACCCCCAAGGAAGAATTAGGTGGCCCCAACATTGGGAGACGAGGTTTTTGGAACTGGCAAGGGAATCAGAGATGGAAGTACAAGGCATAGTGCTGACACTGGAAAGGATGATGCGAGGACTTTGAGTTTGAGTCAGATCACGTTGAAAAAAAGTGTCCAGCCTAGCTTGAACTTTTAGGTCCAAGCTTAGCACCATGGACAAATGGCCGAAAAGAATTTGGGAATTCTTATCTTACAGCTGCATAGCTTGGCGTACAATGCTCCCCGATATATATCCATTCACGATGATATCATAAACATCTTTCTCTACATAATTTATCTTCTCAATTCTTTTTTGCGCCTGTATCTATATCACATGTACATTGATTTTGATCACGAGTTTGCCCCTGCCATCTATTTAGATATCACGAATCTTGGGCTGTTATAGAATGGAATACTGGATATAGTTTTATTACGCCTCATTTTGTCAACTTTTCTTTCATCTGTATTTATAAAGTGTTTTTGATGGAGTTTTGGGTTGAATAACCGGATCGAATGGGGATTTCCTACTATATCGTGAGTAAAGGTCCGATTAATACAAGGCTAGGCCGGGGTTTCTCTTGTTATGTTCATGTTATTGTATTGTCGAGTGAGAGGAATGAGAGAGGTAAAGAGGCGAAGAGGCGAAACCTTGGGGACAGAATTGTGGACGTTGAGGGATATTTTTTTGAGCATTTACAGTTATAGCTCGAGGGAGGAGAGTTAGCACTTAGATATACCCAATGCATGAATTAATCGTTATATTCAAGCTACTCTAGTACTATTTCAACACTTCTCGAAACTTGATGATAGATAGTACTGACTATAACAAAGAGATCAAACAAACAATAGTTGGCGTAGCGCTCCTACGTACGTTCCTTCGGTAGTCGATGGATTTACTTAAACCATTTTACTGTCAGGAAGCGACCACTCAAAATGGTCACATGACCATACTAACTAGTGTTTAAGAGGAAAGGATCTTCAATCCTTTCCTCCTCTCCTTATGAATTACTACATCATTTGAATTGATCCCTCTCGGTTCCCCGTCCCTCGTCACATTTACTTAACCGAACCATTTTTCGATTTCTATAATTGGTCAGCTTTCAGAAATCAAAATCTTCAGTTTTTTGAGGCTAGAATTCAAATCGAAATATCAGGCGCTAATTATATAGTTTAATTAAATAAAATGGTTTGACTAAATCCATCGATTATCGAAGGAACATAGATGGGAATGCTACGCCGACTATTAGATTATATATATATTAAGACTATATAAGATCTCGGTTAGTTATTATTATTATTATTATTATTATTATTATTATTATTATTATTATTATTATTATTATTATTATTATTATTATATTATATTATTATTATTATTATTAGCTTATCTATTTATATAATATATAATATAAAAAATATAATATATACCAACCGCTACTAATTATTCCCGTGTAACTAACTAACGCGCTAACTTTCCCCACCTTCGTGGGGCTTAGCGTATGTTCACACCCTTGTTGAACCGAGGCCGAGGCAAAACTTGTGTGCGACTTGACTCTTATCGCATAAAATGTAACTTCACCTCCACAAAATGTCACAAACCATATCCTACTACAATACTTACTTGGGGTTCATTATATACTCACAATGGCAGGCTCCATAAGACAACCCATTGATCTCCAAGCTTTGGAGAAGTATATAGAGAAGCACGTACCTGAAATAAAGATTCCCATCGAGATTAAACAAGTTTGTGCAACCCTTCCAATCCACATCTCAGTCATTTATCTCCCCATACATTCATTGCTAACCTGGTTGAACGAGTAGTTCGGGTTTGGTCAATCAAATCCAACATATCAACTCCTTGCAGCCAATGGCCAAAAATACGTAATACGCAAGAAGCCTCCAGGAAAGCTCGTCTCGAAAACCGCACATCAAGTAGAGCGCGAATATCGCGTTATCCATGCCTTGGAGAGAACAGATGTACCGGTCCCAAAAGCATATTGCTTGTGTGAGGACGAGGGGATAATTGGCACGCCGTTTTATATCATGGAAATTCTTGGATGGGAGGATTATTGAGGATCCTGGGATTCCGGGAGTGACTGCAGAAGAGAGAAGAGATGTATGTTTCATGCTATTTGGGGGTCGCGACAAGAACTAGATACTGATATGATGTGAGAATAGGTGGCATGATGCGATTCGCACTTTAGCTAAACTTCATCGTGTTAATATATCAGAAGCAGGGCTTACCAGTTTTGGAAAACCAGCGGGATTTTACGATCGCCAAATCAAGACATTTGGTACTATAAGTGAGGCGCAGGCCTCGACAGTTGATATTGAGACGAAAGAACCTGTGGGTCAGATACCACATATTGAGGAAATATTGTTATTTTTTCGAGATAAGAAATCTCAGCCGAAGGATAGAGGAACGTTGGTTCATGGAGATTATAAGATTGATAATTTAGTCTTCCACAAGACGGAACCAAAGGTTATTGGAATTCTAGAGTATGTTTTTCTTCTTCACATCAAGAATCATTCTTCCTCTTACATTAAGAAACCCGAATTAACACCCCCTCCTCCCCAGTTGGGAATGTCCACAATCGGACATCCCCTCTCAGACATAATAAATATCCTCTCCCCCTACAGCGTCCAATACGAAAAGAAATTCGACTCCCTTCCACAGTTCCAGGAAGACCACTTACCTGGCCTTCCATCGCAATCAGATCTGATATCCTGGTATCGAGAAACAGCAGGTTGGGACCCAGAACCAGATTTACCATGGGGAGTGGCATTTGGGTTCTTTAGGAATACCTGTATTTACCAGGGAATAGCGGCTAGGTGGGCAGTGAGACAGGCGAGTAGTGCAAAAGCTGAGGTTCATGCGAAGGCGAGGTGGCCGATGGGAAATTTGTGTTGGAAGTTTGTGGGCTTAGCGAAGGAAAGGAAGGGGGTGAGGGAGAAAGCCAAGTTGTAGGAGTGGTGTTTCAGAGCTAAAGTATAGATATGAGATATATAATGAAATTTTGATCTGAAGTTAAGAGTTTCATCAGTCATGGTTACTTATTGTCCGCCAATTTTCTGTCTACTACCTGTGCAATTGAAAAATGGGCTGGGAACCTTCGTGTCTTGTTCTTGATAACCTCTTCAAATTTTATCTCTTTCATTGGGAGTTTGTGCTAGAGAACTTTTCTGATGCTGTTGTTATTTTTGCATTGTGTCAGAAGAGGAAAAGTAGAATATCTATAAGGGAGAGATGAGGGCGGGGGGCGGGGGGAGGGGTTCATTCGGTGTCTTGTCGATTGGGTTCCTATGCGAGCATTTGTTTTTTCATACCCACACTGCTTAAAGATTTGAGATAGGTCCTTTGACTTTGAGTGTCATAATCTAGTGAGTCAATTGTCATTCATTATTGATAATGCTATGATACGAGATATTGAAATTCATGGATAGAACCCAGAGATTAATTCTTCATGCCATACTAGAGGTTAGTCGAAGATTTAGTGATGTACTTTGGAATATTCCTGTGCTTCTAAGGGTTTGTTGAAATGCTATTTGATGGTGAGGGTTAACGTGTGCGTGGCTAGCTTTGATGGGGTGATGCTTTGTATTCGTAGTACTTTCTCTACTTTAGTATGAAGCATAGTTGAGAGCGTCAAAGAGGTTTCTGGATTCTGTTTCTCCTTTGGTCGTATGTTCTCCCGTTCTTTTACCTCGAAATATTTTGATGAAAGTTACTATCTATATGTAAAGCTTTGAGGATTCCAAGAGGGATTCTTTGGACTGGATATATACAAGAAACTGCAAAGAAGCTTAAGACGATGATATAGAGATATGTTTTTTTGGAGATAGGAGTAGTAGATGTACCAGATGGAAGTTTATTGTAGCATTGCTATGAAATGTAGGATACTGCAACCATTTGAGAGCTTAGTCATTCATACCTCACATTTTTTCATCAAGGTGTGTGAGATACCAGAGTTTTGGATATGTCATGGTCTCTTTCGAATTTGCCTACATTGTCCTCTTTGCTACGGCTATCACTTTAGTTTGACCCGTCCTCTGTGGTCACGTCTCTGCAATTCTTCTAGAGATTTCTTAAACAAGTCACATAGTTTCTCAAATAAATTTAAAAAACTCTTATTCTTCAACTTATGCCACCATTCCCTTGTAGAGAACCATATTCGATCAGCCGATGTTTCAGGCATAGAGGAACGAGTCTGGAAACCAATCCACAGAAAGACACGATCGGGTGAGTGGGGTATTTGAAAGTCCCAGAGTCAGAATGTCTGTACGGAGGGAACCGTGTATGGCTACTTTTGCTTTGATATAAGGTTACAGGGGCTATGTAATACGAGACAGTTCTTTCAAGGCCTTCCATCTGCCCTCCTTGAAGGCATCGGTGAAACATGTGAGCAGCGGCAAGTATGGTGATCTTCCTATTCAGCTCAATATCTCTTATAGTAAGACTCACCATGACTTCTAAGAAATAGATTAGAGCAGAACTAAGTTTGAAGTATGAGACGTGCGATTTCTTTGTTCTAGACTGGTAGTGAAGTGATTGGCCATGATAAGGATCTTCGGGATATTGCCAGGCGCTTACACGCTAGGTTTTTGCTATCTCGGTCGAGAATTTATAAATATTTGTGAAGTAGAGTGTGACAGATGTGGGTATCCAGGGTATAGATAAATGTTATCTATATATGTATACAGGTCTCCAATCAGTAAGTTATCTTTACAGTCCAATTTCCCCCAGCTATACCTTCAACTATGTATTTTTCATTGGTTGCATTCCCCGGTTCAATTTGACGAGTCAAAGAAACACCGGGCCCATCTTTTCTCTGTATACACTCATCTTCGCGGGTTGGTTGGTATACGGCACGCTGATTGAGCCTGTTGTACCCACCGGAGTTGTAATATCAATACTTGCTAGTCTTCCTGATTCACCAATAACCTTAACCGCATAACTACCAAGAGAAGTCTCAAAGCCCGCCTCCACATCCGTCAACCCCCCAAATTAGGTGCCACACTCCAAGTCTTTCCAGCACCACTCGTGACCATCAACCCCGCACCATGGAATGTAAGAGCAGAGGTAGGACCCGTACTCCAACCATGAGCATGCGAGACTCTTGGATCATTCGCATATGGGGCATAGTGTAAAGTACCATCTGTAGAATATCCTTCAATAAAAGTACTATTCGTCATGCGTGGATCATCGAGCATGAAATCTCCCCACATGAATTTAATCATCTTGACAGCGCGATCGGCTCGTCCCGCCAGATAATGAGCTTGAATTTCGAACACACTGACAAAAGGGGAAACGACATTGCCACCACATTCAGGAGCTGGGGCGCCATATTGATTCCAGCGGGCAGCTAGAGAGTCGGATACTTGAAGTGCGCGGGATGGAGAATCTACCAGACCCGAAAAGATTGCCCATGCATTTCCATCTTGGGGATGGAGTGTAGTCAGAGGAAGGGAATCGTTATCTCGGTAAAGCTTTGCTGTATCATCCCAAAGATTGGTGTTGGCCGCTTTTTTTTATTCCAGAGGCGTAACCTGACCAGGATGCCATGGCGGCCAAGTCATTGAGAACCTTTGAGAGCTTTGTACCAAGATTGAGAGTATAGTAAAGAATAGAATTTGCCTCAATATTATGGCCACCCATACCGACTCTCAACCAATCAGGATTATCTTTGGGAAGATTGGCCATTTTGGTTTCGTCAATAAACCCCAATGAGAAATTCATTCCCAGCTTGAATTGTCCCCAATGTTGTTGCAGATACTCGAGGTCACCGGTAAACAGATAGTAATCATGAATATCGATCAGTGAATGAAGATGATAAGTGAAACTCCATGTGTTGAGAACCGTGGTGAAGGGAATACCGGCATATGGGAGAGCACCCGATGAGTTTTGGAGGACCAGTAATGAATCAAGAGAATTCTTG
This sequence comes from Monilinia fructigena, assembly GCA_003260565.1. Taxonomy (NCBI): domain Eukaryota; kingdom Fungi; phylum Ascomycota; class Leotiomycetes; order Helotiales; family Sclerotiniaceae; genus Monilinia; species Monilinia fructigena. Next base: position 28,860 of record QKRW01000101.1, read on the forward strand.
ATGGTTATCATATCATTTGTGGACACGAAGACCGAAGGACCTGAGATTGCAATGTCTCCAGGCCATACAAGACGGTCTCTCTTGGCTCCGTCTGTGAGGACACTGGTACCATCTGATAATTGTTAGTAATCTATCATTTAACATTGACATAGGAAAATAACACACTGGCAACTGTGAAATTGTTCCACCATCCATGTTACCGGTTCCGTGATGGTACTATTTGAGGTGATCACGCCCAAGTGAACTAAAGAGTTACCGGACGTAGGGTCAATAGTACACATATCATTAGTATAAGCTCCAGCATACCACACTCGATTCACCTGATTGTCATTGCTATGGAAGTATCCCGTATAAGCCTTGAGTTCGTTTTTCTGCTTTATGAGGTAAAGCCGTATATTGTATGGTCAAGTTCGAAACTTCAACGGATCCAGAGGTATTATGATAGACGTTCAAATATTTAAATCCACCTCGTTGATGCTGTGTCTCTGCCTTGTAGTAACCACCGCTCATGACAGGGAACCATAAAGCTTCATCGATACCGGCATCACCTGTTGCATCACATCCATTCTCATTGATCCATAGCGAGCTCTCGGTAAAGCTAATTCCGATAAATTGATCTCCATCCCCGTCGATAGAACCGATATTAAAGGAGACGATACCAGCAATGTTCTTTTTGAAATCATAGGTAACGGCGGAAGAGGGACCAAATGATGCTGAACCAGAACCTCCAATAGCAGTCAAAGCTTCCGAACTGGTAACAGAACCATTTACGTTGTATACTGATGCAGGAACAAGTGTTCGAGGGTTTGGCGTGAGGATGTATTCATCATATGGTACGGCTGCAACCTTGGTTGATACTACAGCCAAGCCAAGAAGATTGATTGAAAGAGATGAGAAAATCATCATGGCGGTATATATATGGAGTATATTATGGATAAATGCGAGAAAAACGTGACGGGAGTCATGAATGCATCAGTCAAGAATCAATATCAAAGACCACTCCCTATCTTCTGAAAAGCAAATATCCAATATATGCTTCGAATATGGTGATCATGATATCGATGTTGACGAGTTTATATATTTTTCATCTGCCAAGAAAGTGTTTATCTGATGTCGCTATTACTCGCAGAACTCGGTACAACAAGAGACGAACAAATATACCTTAGTCGTCTATTCGTTTATTAGTGGAGACCGAGGAATCCATCGCCGGTGAAGTAGTTCTTGGGGATTTCCCCCTTTTTTTCCTTTCTGTGGTTGGTCAATTCGGTGGGATTTATAATGTACCCCGCGAGGAAAAGGCAGGCTCGGCTTATTAAGGCTACTCGGTTGATGATTGATCCAGTCATGCTCGCTCGCTTATCCACTACATAGTACACGTGATATTGTATTATGTATCTAGAGACTACGTACCCCGCAATGATTCTCGAAATATGGCGTAGACCTTATTTATTTGTACTATCCCCTCCCCTAAATAAAGATTAAATGATGGATCCTACTTGTTAGGCGTCATCTGAATGGTTGAAATCCTTTGCACAAGCCAGACTTTGATCTTTTAGCCAGTCCAGGGTGGTTGATAGTAAATTTTGATCCCTGACTTGTGGCAAAATCGAAGTTCAACAATAAATTCTACTCGCCAGATTTATAGGGGCCGATCTGTACTTTAACCTTTATTTAGGGGAGGTGATAGTATACTAGTACATACATGGATACATATGGACATCCAAGAGTGACACATACGCACAAGAAACCTCATTTTTAATTGTCCCATGATTTCGAATACACAGGAGTTTGATGGTATATCTAAGGGGGATGATACTGATTTCCCTTCTAACGTTTCTGGGACTGTGACAAGTTACCACTTCGTGCCACCTCACTCCACCTCATTTCATCTCACAAAACTTACATTATGATCGAAACAAGAGAATGTGTTATTCCATACCCGCTATCATGATTAATGTACACACATACGCCTATTTTCCCAGACCCCCATTTTCAAACCCTCACTCGCCCAATTTATATCACAATTGCCAAATCAGGCCTGTCCATCTTCTCGTCATCCATGTTTGGGTAGTAAGGTACGATAGCATCGGCCGATAATACATAAGCGCTGTTGTATAGCGTCCAATAGGCTAGCAATATAATTAGTATTATATTTCATAAATGGGCAGTGGTGTTAAATAAGAGACTCACGTTGTCTAACTTTACGTGCTGGATGAAACAGTCCAGCCCAGACGTAATTGAGTACGAGTCCTGGTCCAATTGCCATTCTAATAGCTTCAATAGCTTCGACAATACGATCGATAACGTGAGGACTGGTCTCGAAAAGATTGGGGTACAATAAATTGAGAAGATGAAGCATAGCATCTTCACAACCAAGTCCAACCACACCCAGTGCTACGTGTTTAACAACGGAGGCAGCAGTCTGTCTATGAACTTGATCTCGATCAATCAATGCATCTTCAAGTAATGGCGTGATAGCGTAGACATAATCTTTAGCCATCTCACCAATATACTCAAAAAGGAAGGAAAGTGATTTAAGAACGCCATTCTGAACGTTGAGCTCAGGAACACGATATTCGTTCATTAAAGCTGGGAGGACGGTAAAAGGAGCACAGGTTTCTGCAACGATACCAATTGCTACCGCCGTACAGACACGAGATTGACGTTCCTGGACCCGAAGATTGTTTAAAAGAGTGGCGAGGACATCTTGAGGTCCGATGGCTTTGGCGATGAAACCAAATGTGTTGTTGGCTGCCCGACGAATACCTTTCTTATGTGCTTTGAGCATGTCCAAAAGTTCAAAACAGATTCTCATCCATTCTCTTGCATTAACACTCTCAGGTCCACGATCGGCGATACGACCAACCAAGTCGATTGTATTCTCTTGCACCTTCTCGTGTCGATTTCGTAGAATTGGTGTAAGTCGAGGAAGTAAGTCCTTGATCGGGGGTTGCATTTGGTTGATACCAACCACAGTGACAATAGAACGTAAGGCACCGAGAATAGAACCGAGCACTTCAGGGTATTCTTCACCAAGGTATTCGTAAAGCACAACACCTAACTTACCCATTAAGGCATCCTCACCACATTGCTTCATAACCATTGCAATACGAGAGATCAAGTCTGCCGCCTGTTGTCGGACGGTTGCGGATTTGTTGTTCAAACGCCACAAAATCGTACTGACAATTTGAGGAAGGTATGGCTTACACCTCGTGCCTAGAGCATTGACCACAGTTCCAAAACCGTTCAGCATGACGATATCCTCAACGCTTTGTTCCTGGAAAGAGTGCAAGATACCATCGATAAGTCGTTCTTCGAGCCTTTCACCAATGTCTGCAGCACCGAGACTAGCAATGACCTTCTCAATAGTTTCGACGGTCATTTTGCGGTATGCCTCGCTTTCATCCTTTAAGTTGTTGACGATGCGCTCTACAATCTCGCCAACACCAACCTTTTGACCTAGATCAACTGTGGTTTCAACCACCTGTCTATAGTTACGCTTGTCCAATGCCATTCTTCGCACCCAGAAACTCTTGAAAAACTCATCCAACACATTTTCCTTAAGATAGCCTGCCGTGACTCCGTCGGTACCGGCGCACTGGGAAACAACCTTGAGCACCACCTTCTTCATTTCCTCATCAGGAGATGAAAACTCTCTTAACAAGATTTCCATGATTTGTCCTGTATAGTAGTTGGCGTACTCTTCGTCCATCAATGGAATGATGTATCCAACAGCCTTAAGGAAACCAGCGAGACCCTTTCCACGCTGTTTACGGGCACTAAAATTATATGAGTTAATAAGTGAAATATACAGATGAGAAGTAGAATAGAAAAGTGTCCAAAAGAAAATTGCTTACCCAGTCCACAGGGGATTTAAGATATCATCAAAACTTTCAATACCATAAGGATTTGCTGCTTCAGCCAAGGCCGCAATGGCCAAACTAGTGACAGTTCGAACCTTTGTCTGGTCGTCGTTAAGATTGCCACCGATACAGTCAACCAGACCTTTTAGATGAGGTAGGACGGCACAACCCATCAAAATAGGAATCTGTTGAACAATCTTGACACCAGTATGTCTTGCTTGCCATGACTTCTTACTCCTACAAACAGCTCGGAGGAAAGGAAGAAGTGCCGGTATACCTAATGCAGAAGCGACAACAGCGAAAGCCCTCGCAGTAGTATTTCGTACATATTCATCAACATGATCAATATCAGGTCGCATGGTACTGATCATGTGGGCCAGACCAGCGGCTTTACTGAGATTGGAAATGATTTCTCGACCTTCAACTCGAGCATAGTAATCTTGGTCGATGAGCAACGGTTCAATGACGACCAAAATCTTGTGAACGTAAGGTCTGACAAGGTCATCAAGCTTGTAAAGGATACGATCAATGACCTTGACTAGCAAATGACGCTCCTGATCTTCCAATGTCTTCTCCATAAGTAAAGGCAGAATCTGATTGAACAAAGGCCCTGCCCCAAATTGCCTCGCATTATCTGTAAGTTGACGCAAGGCAGTCTTTCGCATAGGTGGAGTACCATTCTTGACTTTGAGTAAAAGTCTCATGATTTTCCGTTCTTTTAATTCTTCAACACTCATAGAGTTTTCATCGCTGCCGTCTGTAAGTTTTCCAAAATATGCCATGTCCTCCGCCTTGAAGAATTGCAGATCTCCTACGCCGGGTATTTCTGTTGGAAGTTGCTTTGCCAATTGTCTTCCACTCTCTGGGTCTTGCATCATGAATCCCCCAACAGGTAATGGTGTAGCCATGACATTTTGTGCAATAGTTCGTATTGGAGCGTAACCAGGCGGAGGGTCTAAGATTTTGTACCCTTCAGATGGCAACATCATGTCAAGCTCCTCGTCTGAAAGTGGCGCATTTCTCGATGAAATATCAGTTCCGAATGTAGTAGGCATGGCTGGACCACCCATTTGTGATGGGTGCATTGGGGTTACTAATCCTTGATTGCCCATAGGGGTGGCAGCAGGTGCTTGATCCCATCTAGACCTTCTCCTGGGAGTTTCGTCAACTGCGGCACCTCCAACTGCTGGCGTTTGATCCCATCTCGAGCGTTTGGTTTTAGCCTCTGCTGATGGTGGAACCATACTGGCATCTTCTTCAGTACCCACATCCCATCTCTTCTTTCTTTTACGTCCACTTGCGACTTCCGTAGAACCCGCTTCATCATTCTCCTTATCACCAGAAGAGCCACTGCTGTCCTTAGTCAGCGTTGCAGTATGATGGATGACTTCGCCATTTGCCTTCTTCTCCTCGATGGCTTTCCGAACTCTTTCCTCCTCGCGTTCGAGTTCTCTTCTAGACATGACATCTCGGTAACTCTCCGCATTTCCATCAGCTCTTGTAGGAGTCAGGACTCGATCGTGTCGACGCTTCTGGTAATCGGTTTCGCGATCGGAAATTCGTGCACTTTTCTCTCTTCCCAAAAGAATGTCTTCCTCCTCGACCCCATTACCATGCGCGAATTCGTTCATTTGTTCCTTGGAAGCTGTGTACTGGCCGACCAATCGTCGACTGGTATCAGCTTCTTCCATTTCATCATCATCGCCATCTGCGACTGCGATAGAAGTGTTGTAACCTGCAAATTTATCAAGGCCATCGCGTTCATAAAGACTAGTATCGAAACTTTCTGTCAAGGAGGCCTTGGTGGAAACATCAGTTCGCTGACTTGATGGATCAAATGTCTTCGATCCCTTCTTACCAGCAGAGGCAGCATTCCTCTCAGCCTGTAGCTTCCTGATTGTCTCGAAGTCGTTGTCGGACATGGTGGCGCGTTGTAGTGATGCGCATTGGTGTGTTGTGTTGATGGATAATTTTGTAATTGAGAAGGCACCTAGTAGCTTTGATAACCAAGCACTAGCTTGGATCACCAGCCACACGAGGCTAGATTCGTATCACGTGACACAAGGTAACTGATAGCTTACCAGGGTAGGTTCTAGCTACTTCATTGGGTGAACTAGATGTCTTCTGAAATCGTGAATTCTCACATATCTGATCGACGAATCGTTGATAGGTAGCTTTGTATCAAATTCTGTCCTAGTTTAAATGACCAGCTGCTACATAGGTTTTCTTCCAATAATATCCAATTGGCCCAAGTCAAAAAGCGTAGCATGCAGGAATATAAAGGGGAGCTTTCGCAGAATCACTTCAAGATCACGCAGTATTCAAGACGGTACCAACTCACAAAATAAAGGCTTCTGTGGTATGCATATGCAATATCGCTCAATTTTAATTTTCGTGTCATATATTCGCCTACCCCAAACTCCCAATCGTCTTCTATTCTTATCCTTGGACCTTAAAAGTTCGTCCGCTAGCTGTCTTTCTCTCCTTTTCTTCGTTCTCTGGACGTGCTCTTCTCAGAACTACCATTTGTTGTCAGTAAAAGCAATGTTTACTCTTTTAAAATAAGAACTCACCTTGCAAGAAGTCTGCCGTACGTCTACGCATTCTGGAGTGGATGTATGCCTAGAAAATATTAATACTAGGTCGGCTATGCACTGATTTTGTTTCATGAGTATACCTTTGATGCTTTGATATGGTAATGGAAGTAATCACGGAATGTTTGAATATGGGAAATGACTTCATCTCTTCGTTGGAGAGTAAGGTGACGTGGGAATAAAACTAGATGAATTAGCAAGGTGAATTGAGGACTTGGGATCCCATAGACATTGGAGCTCACCAAATGTAACGTAACCAATATCTCCACTACCATTGTCCTTCACTCCAGGAACTCCTTGAAGTTCTAATGGCGGATCTGTTCGGAACAGGACTTGAGGGGCGTTTTGAATAGCTCTTCTGCGGGCATCTACAAATTCCTGAATAAAGACCCTTCCAAATACCCTGTCGGTTTCCTCGCGGAACACTGTGCTGAATATAACTGTAACTCTGTCGTGGCTGGCCTTGATATAGATGGCTTCTTCATCACGGTAATGGATTGCCATGACGTCTCCTCCTTCTCTTACACCTTGAGGAGCTTCCTCGGATGTGAACTTTGATGCTTCCTCCTGCAGTTTATGGAATTCGTCAAAGGCATGCTCGAATGGTGCAGCCATTGCATTTCGTTTCAATAAAGATATACGTCTAATCAAATCATCTCGTGCTTCTGTAAGTAAATTAAATTAGCACATGCTATATATTGACTGCTGATGTTCCTACCCTTCTCCTCTGGCAGACTTTCTAAATCAACCTGTACCGAGAAATTGTAACCACTCTCCGGCGCAACAACATATGGGCCATATTCCCTCTCAAGAACTTGTTGGGCGCCATATCGTACAAGCTCATCGTAGCATTTGACTTGTATAGAGACAAGGATTTTGGTCTTTGATTCAGGGGTGGAGATATGGAAAGTAACACCGTCGAAATCGGCTACGGTTTGGTCAATGTTCACCGGTGGTGCTCTGGTTTGAATTAGTAAAGAAGTTAAAGGGAAAGAAATGTTGGCTTAAACAAACCCAGAAAATCTTTCCGTCAGTACGGATTGAATGAGTACATTTTGGTAATCGAGAAGAAGCATCTTTGGTGGTTGACGTGGGTTGCAGTGGCTTCGAGGATCTATTATAGGATGAGACGGGATTCAAGCTGTTGCTGTTGCTGCTACTGTGTTGTAGGACAGTCAATCGTGGGGCGGATGGTTCATTATCAACTAAAGCGGCATGATGTATTTCTTGCGGGAGACCCTACTCAAATTTGACTGCCGCTTTTATAACTCAGAAAACCCATGCTTTGCTTAACCTTATCGGCAGCACTAAGGAATTTATTTTATTTTATCGCATAGAAACTAATAGAGATCAGAAAAAAAGGAAAGTTCTGGTTTGTAAAAAAGTACTTTTGCGCCAGCTTGTAAATATGGTTTAAATCTTACTTGTAAGTCTTCAAAATATAGTCAAATGAATACTCATATACTGACCTACTTACCTATAGGAAGTACGAGCATTCGAAGTCATTCGGTCTTGTCAATTCAAGCACTTCAAATGTTGTTTGGTCAACAGATGGAGCCGGTGTCTCGAGTCGAAATACAGGTTCGGGAAGAGCTATAGTGGCTGCCAATGAGGAAGTCTTATGTTGGGAAATAAAGACAGGAGAACTTTTGAGTCGGTGGAGGGACAATGACTGTAAATCTCAAGTCTCAGCCATTGCGCAGAGTAAAACGGATATAGATATTTTCGCTGTCGGATACGAAGATGGAAGCATTCGATTATGGGACTCGAAAATTGCAACTGTCATAGTCAGCTTCAATGGACACAAATCTGCTATCACTACACTGACATTCGATAAATCTGGAGTGCGATTGGCAAGTGGTTCTAGGGATACAGATGTTATTGTATGGGATTTAGTCGCTGAGGTTGGCTTATTTAAGTTGAGAGGACATAAGGACCAAATCACTGGACTCCAATTCATTCAACCCGAGATACCACAAGAATCTGGCGAAGACGAGGAAATCGTTGATGCTGAGGATGGAAGCTCATTCGAGGATTTCTTCTTACGACTGGCAAGGATGCACTCATCAAACTCTGGGACATGGCATCTCAGCATTGTATCGAAACTCATGTCGCTCAAACAAACGGAGAATGCTGGGCTTTAGGTACTTCACCGGACGGTAGTGGATGTATCACGGCAGGAAATGACGGGGAAATGAAAGTGTGGTCCATTGATACAGCCGGCCTATACAATTTATCGAAGCAGGTAAACGGCGCAGTTGAAGCTCGATACCTCCAGGGTAGAGGAATATTACATCGACAGGGGAAAGACAGGGCACTCGAAATCAGTTTTCATCCACGCCTTGATTACTTTTCTGTTCATGGTTCGGAAAAGTCAGTGGAAATTTGGAGAATAAGATCAGAAGAGGAAGTGAAGAAAAGCTTAGCGAGAAAACGTAGGAGGAGAAGAGAAAAGATGGCCGCCAATGAGAATTCTGCTCCAGAGGTAGATGATGCAGATGAGAAGGCAGAGGATATTTCAACTGCTGATATTACAGACTTCTTCGTCCCTTACGTCATCGTTAGAACGGGAGGTAAAGTTCGCTCGATTGACTGGATACGCATCAAAGGCACCAAATCTATACAATTGCTGATAGGAACCACAAACAATCAATTGGAAGTCTACACAGTAGCCACAAAAGACAAAAACAAAAAATCTAAGAACGAGGAAATGCCAGATTATTCAAGAACACTATCTGTGGAAATGCCAGGTCACAGAGCAGACATCAGAGCATTGGCTTTAAGCTCAGACGACAGAATGTTGGCATCAGCATCTAATGGCGGCCTAAAAAATCTGGAATGTCCGAACTAGGACCTGCATACGAAGTTTTGAGTGTGGTTATGCTCTATGTTGTGCATTTCTACCAGGAGACAAAATTGTAGTGGTGGGCACCAAATCTGGCGAACTGGAGTTATTTGATGTAGCCTCAGCTGCCATGCTTGAGACTATCAAAGCTCATGAAAGTGCAATTTGGAGTTTACATGTCCATCCGGATGGTCGTTCTGTTGTATCAGGTAGCGCAGACAAATCAGCTAAATTCTGGAACTTTGAAGTATTCCAAGAAGAAATTCCCGGAACCAAACGAACAATTCCAAAACTACGACTCGTCCATACCAGGACTTTGAAAGTATCAGATGATATTTTGAGCTTGAAATTTTCACCGGATGCGCGCCTATTAGCTGTGGCACTTCTGGATAACACTGTCAAGGTGTTTTTTGTCGATTCGTTGAAACTCTTCCTCAATCTATATGGACACAAATTACCTGTTCTTAGTATGGATATCTCCTTTGATAGCAAGCTCATTGTTACCTGCTCCGCTGATAAAAACATACGCCTCTGGGGTCTCGATTTTGGTGATTGTCATAAAGCATTCTTTGGACATCAAGACAGTATTTACAAGTTGCATTTATTCCACACAGCCAAGACGGCAATGGACATCATTTCTTTAGTAGCAGTAAGGATAAAATGATCAAGTACTGGGATGGGGATAAATTTGAACAAATCCAAAGGTTAGATGGTCATCACGGTGAGATCTGGCTTTGGCAGTCAGTCGAACAGGTGACTTTTTTGTCAGCGCAAGTCACGATAAGAGTATTCGAGTTTGGGAACAAACCGACGAACAAATTTTCCTCGAGGAAGAAAAAGAGAAGAACTTGAGGAATTATACGAGTCAACTTTAACAACATCCCTGAACCCTGATAAGAACGAGGAAGATGATGAAAATGAAGTTGGAGCCGCTGGGAAGCAAACAGTTGAGACTCTTATGCCGGAGAAAAGATCGTTGAGGCCCTCGAAATTGGTACCGCCGATCTGGAATTAATGCCGAATATGAAATCGCCAAAGCCAGCATCCAACACCGCCCCTCCAGCCCGTAACCTTCTTTTCATGGCTCTCGGTAACATCAGTGCCGAAAGACATGTTCTCAACACTTTTCAGAAAATCAAAGCCGCAGCTCTTCATGATGCTCTACTCGTCCTCCATTCTCAACTCTTCCCATGCTTTTCACATTCTTGAATATCTTTGCCACAAAAGAAATGAATATACCACTTACATGCCGAATATTGTTCTTTATGTTAAAAACACATCACAAACAAATAGTTGCAAGCAAGACTATGAGAACAATGTTAGATGGAATTAGAGAGAATCTGAGGAAGAGTTTGAAGAGGCAAAAGGATAGATGGGATTTAATTTGGCGGCTTTGAAGATTGTCGGAGAGAGAGTTAAGGATTTGGGAACCAAGGATTATGTGGATGAAGAAACCTGGGAAGAAGATGATGGATCAAGTAAAAGAAGAGAGGATTTGTTCAAGTTTCGTAGATAACCGCATTGCATTGGGATGGGCTAGGTAGATATCAAAAATGTACGATTTAGAAATTATGGTCAAATGGTAGCAATTCAAGGTCGGAAATTTTATTATCATTAATATACAAGACTTTGTTTATGGGAGCGACAAAACAGATATGTATGCCAAGATAAATTTGATTCTGACTAGCCATTTTTTCATATCCACATTGACAATATATCGACTCCCATCCAAGTCTTACTCATTTGCCGAACAAAACCCAAGCCCGTTCCATACGTATCAGAGACGGTTGGGTTCAATAATCGATGACCGAAATGAGATCCAATGAATGTCATCCGAAGGTATCAGCATGGCATGATGGAGCTATCTATTCCCAGTTTGTGAGGTTAAAGATCGTACCGACCGCATCAAGGAATCTACAAGACTTTTCCTTCCTATCTTTCTGCTTTTTATGCATCTCCACCATTTATATGAGATCTCCAAGGCGTTCAAGTGTACCTTCACAAGCCTCATCACTATCCCTTTCCACTTTCTTCTTCTGAGACAAGGTCCTCGATGCAAGTTTGTGGGCATTACTTAGTTCCCTCAGGAGCTGCTTATCTGAGATCCAAGCTCCGATAAAAGTTCAAGAGCTTTATCCCTAGCCTCCTCTGCCTTGTTTTTTTTGTTCCAAACTCTCCACTTCTCGCGTAATGGCTTGATACCTTTCAGTTTGGAGCAAAGCCAACTTATCGCCTGCTAATACTTCTCCCAATTTTATTGCCAGCCCCCTAAGCTGATGACGTGTTTGCCAGCATTGACGCGCTGCTCCAAATTCTTCCTTTTCCAGGCCCCAAACCTTTACCTCCATGGCCAATGCACAGAGAATCGCATCATCTCTTTCTTTTTTCAAAACCATACTTCTTGCCTTTTCCATCTCGAGTTGTTTCCCGAAGGTCTGAATGCACGTCTGATCGCCTTGTTTCTTTCTTTCGTCACCTCGTCTTCTGTTTGTGCGAAACTGTCATTGATCATCGTACTGCTCGCTGAATCGGGTGGGGATTCCATCGGGGGCATAAGTGGAGACTTGACTGCAGATCCTGGTTCATATCTATTTGGAGATTCAATATCAGAAGATTTGCTGTAAAGAGATGGTGGGTAATGGACTGGTCCAATATTTAGGGCGGTTTTTGGCTGTGTTAATACTTTTCTGGACGACATTGTGCGTTCTTGGAATAGATTCTGTTCTCAGACTCAGGGTTTTAACGAAGTCGTGGAAATGAGAGAGCGAAGAGCCGTTGATAACATTATTTTTTGATATTGCGTGTTGATAATATTTGCAGAAGCTGTAGTATATGAGAAAGAAATCAATATTGTTGCCTACTTTGATTGTGATCAGAATATGCAACCAGGGCCTTCTACTGTCTCCCAATAGCTACATTGTCAGTTTGTCTTACATCGAAACTTATGCGTGAAGCCATGAATCCAGATACAAGAAAGAAAGGAGAGACATTCTCAACAGCTGCTTCTGGCAAAGAATTCCACAAATTCAAGCCCTTCTAGGATTCTAAATGAATACTCCATCATAGCCCGAAGAATAACGAGAATTAACCAAGAGCATCTTCCATGTCCTTAAGTGCAATAAAATTGGTGGAGATACTGATCGATGTCATGTATGATATTTCAGAGCGCTTGGGGGTTAGCAATTTCCAGTTTAGATATCTGAGACACTGTCACAGCCAAAAACCTAACTTCTGTTTCCAAGCTTCACTCATATTTATTTTTTAATTCTGGACTTTCACAGCTAAGAGTTTTGTTGCAGATCTCTAAATTGAATATTGCCCTTCATTTATATTGAATAGTGGTACACCTCTGGTCTAGATGATATTAATATTCACATTTTAGAGTTCATATGCGAGAGTTCATCCCATTTACCCGTTCAAAAAACGAGCTTTTGCTTGCTCAATCTTGTACATTAAGTATTGAATGATAATTTTGATGCAATCGAATAAGCCAGTTTTCACAAATGAAAATAATATCAGATTCTAAAATAAGGCTTCAAACAATCTTCTACTTCTTGATTTTTCCAGTTCTTTCAAATTATCTGATATACTTCTATTATCAAGTTCTTCATGCTTAACTTTAGTTTTTCTTCAGCATTTACCGCTCTATCACCTTGATTTTCCGCTCCTCTCAGTATGACATTCATACCTCGAAGCCCATGGATTATCTCATCCGCTTCGGTTTTCACAATTTCGCTCTTTATCCTTTCACTCTCCAATCCTTTTCTCAAACCCAATGTTAGTTGAATAGCTTTATCCTTTCCCTTTCCAAAATATCAATCTTCGCCCTTTTAGCCCTTAGCTCAGCTCTCAAACTCATGATGGCCAACTCTTCCCTCATCTCAAGTACACGCTGATATTTTTGGAGTTTTACACTTCTACTTGCATTACATACACTGTATATTCATCCACTTCTCTCCATTTTCTTTCTCTGCTGATAACATAGTATTTTTCTCTCATTAGTTGTCTTGCAAGCCCCTATCCTTCTCTCGCCTAATTTAATTCTGCTATCGCCAAATTGATGTTTTGTTCAAGAACAGCAATTCTCTCTGAATATTCATAGGGTATCTAGATACTATAGTATTAAACCCTTGCTGATTGAATGGATTGAGTGATTGAATTCCTTAAAAAGGATCGAAATTACCTGGTATAGGTATTTAGGAGGATTGAATTTCTGGTGATGTGAAAGCTGTTGTTGATGAATTTGGTATTCATGCATTTGTGTTAAGGTTGTGGTTTATCATTGCAATTCATCTTTGAATTGATATGATGTATATGAAATTCAGTAAGACTCATCTTCCCCCATTCTAACTAGACAATTCAACAAACTCACAATTCGCCCACCATGATTCAATGTTACGGTTTCCTGCTATCTTTTCAAAATGTATTATAGAATTATATGACGAGTATAAAGAACCGAAAGTGCTTCCACAAAATATCTCATACGAAACCACATCGTCAGAAATTTTCTAACAAGCCTTCTTGAGATAAAATCTTACACCATCTGAATCAACAGTCCAGCCACGAATGCTCCAAGCACCTCCAACTTATTATTCTAACCCCTTTCGAATCATCAGACGACTTGGCTAATAAATTCCGTTAAACACTTTAACAAACCATTGTTTCATACATCATATTTTGTTTTACTTCCATCCACACTCAACAGTCTTATTGCATACACCATCCTCTAGGATTTGTAAATCGTCATACTTATGCCTACTGACAACAATTCTAACAATAAAAATAAGGCCTAATCGATGAAATATTTCCTTATGTTCCTCTCAATCACTCAGATTACTATTCTCAATACCTAAGAGTCTGATTTTTACAATGATATAAGATCTTCCAACTTCCAATATTCTATATTGTCACGGATGTCCTGAATAATGTTCCAGATCACTTGCTCATTTAATCTCTAAATCTAGCTTGCTACCTCCCTAGAATCATCCCGTCTAATCGCCTGAGCCGTGCTCTATACAATTTAAATCTTCAAATCCAAATTCATATACAAGACATACACTCGAAACCCATTTCATACTCTCTTCATAGTATCACACCGACCATATAAGGACAGAAAACCATGATTTCCGAGTTTTAACCAAAACGTTCTATCACTTTTTCTTCGGAAGTTATAGTTATCATCGAATGAACGGAAATGACATACACTACCCTCCCCTCTTTTCCAAACATACTACCTCCCTTTCCCTCCATTTAACAATTCCCCTCCAAAGAAAGCCAGATTACCCAATTGAAAAATATCAGTTCCCGTATTATCAAACACCATGTTGATATGACTACAATAGGAATCACATCAACGCAATCCCCATTGCTATTGTCATTAAGTATCCATCAAATTTCTATTTACATATTAATACAGGCTAGTCAAATCAATCAATTATATGCGAGGAAGCATCAATCATAGCATTAAACTAATGCCATAGCCGAACCCTCAGAGCTCCGCCTCCCCCGCACGTCGCTCCACCGGCTCTTAGCCGCCCGAACGGCACATGGCGACTTTGCGCAGTATCACAGAAGGTTCGGCCATAGCGACACCGAGCTTAACTGCCTCTGCGGATACGAGAAAACCCCTGAGCATCTCGTATCTGTGAGATCTCCCAGCGCAAGTTCCACGCCTGGCCGGCGAAGCCAGACCGCCCGCCCAGCCGCCCCGAAGAAGGACGAAAGTATCTGAATGCGATATTGGCGCACCCGGAGCTGTTTGAGAACTTTCTCACGGTAATCCAGCATTTCACCCTTAACGCTTGTGCATCGCAAACCGCGATCGGACAAGCTCGGGTGGCCCCCAGTAAAGCTACGGCTCGCCGAACAGACCGCCACTCCCCAACGCTGTACAAAGCGCTAACTCTAGGAACCGGCAGAAGCGAAACGCCCTCCGCATAAGGGAAGTAGTAGTCTACGTATGCGTAGAATGAGGAAGAGAGAAAAGCGGAAACGCCTACCCAAACGGAGGGGAAGGGGCCGCAAGCATAAAGGGAAACGGCACTGCTTGGGGCACTAGCCGAAGGGCAAGGCGCCAGGAGTACCATCACGTATGGCTTCGGGCCACACACGGGTGGCACGCGGGGAGGCTATGCCTCCGACGCGGGCCCGTCGCTAATACCCTTGGGAGGTCAGAACTAGCCATTCTATACAGAGACATTAAACACTAAATAAATAAATAAATAACGTAACTTATGGTGAACCGGGTCATATGGGGAACGGGTCACATTTAGCCCATCACTGACTTCAAACCCCAACAAATTTTGCTATGCATACCGAATCACCTCTTACGCCTTCTCAAATTGAAGAGAAGATACAGAATGCTATTATTGCACTTCAATTGAAGGAATTTAAATCAATGAGAAAGGCTGCAGAGTATTTTGAAGTTCCTAAGTCAACTCTCATAGCTAGGGTCGCTGGAAGGAAATCACGTACTCAATCCCACGAAATGGCTCAAATTCTTTCAAACGCAGAAGAAATACTCTTGTACGATGGATTTCACGATTTACCATCACTGGATTCCCTGCTACACCTATGTTGGTGAGGAAATGACCGACGAAATTCGTCTTCGACGCGTTCAGGTCGCGTCATCTCGAATTCCTACCTCGACAGAAATTCTACCTATAGGCACGAATGGATCTATAGATTCCAAAACGACATCCCGAACTTAAGACATGCTACTCACGTCAATTAGAGTCTAATCGGGCTAAAGAGGCAACACCGGAGAATATTCAGGCTTGGTTTGACGCGTTTCGTACGCGTCTCATTGAACGAAAGTATGAATTAGATGATATGTATAATATGGACGAAACCGGATTTGGAGTTGGAACTACTCAAAGTACGCGTATATAGTCGATTCTACTCAGAAATCGAATTGGAAAGTTACAGCTGGCAAGCAAGAATGGATAACTGCATTGAATGTGTCAATGCAGCTGGAAAGGCTCTATCACCTATGGTCATTTTCAAGGCTCAGAATACGAATTTCTGCATGGATTCCAAAGGACACACCTCAAAGCTGGCAGTTCTCTACTAGTACGAATGGATGGGCCTCAAATAGTCATGGATTAGAATGGCTAAAAAGGTTTTCGAACCAGAATCCAAGAAAGTGTCAGGTGACCGACCTCGACTTTTGATCATGGATGGCCATTCAAGTCATATTACAGCAGCTTTTATTTGCTTTCTGTATAGAGAAGGATATTGATTTACTTAATATTATCTCCTCATTGCTCCCACTTGCTTCAACCACTTGATATTGCGGTGTATGGGCCAATGAAACGATATCATGCTTTAGAGGTCGATCGATATTCTCGAGCTGGTGTGTAAAGCGAATCCAAAGAGCTGAATGGGTAGAACTCTTTCAAAATATTAGAAAAAAAGCACTGAATTCTTCTAATATTAAAGCTGGCTGGAGAGGAGCTGGTTTAGTACCTTTTGCCCCACGAAAAGTACTCGATTCATTACCATTTAACTCCTCCCAGCAACCTTCCACTCCACAAATGAGAACCTCCAATCAAGATCTAGACTTATCTATACTTAGAGCTCTCCTCCAGATGGGACAGAGCTAAGGCAAGCAATCAGACCTTTAATAAAGCTCTAGCAGATAATGATCTCTTGCATCACAACTCGTCGATATGCCAAGAGAATGACTAGGCTTGTAGAATCTCAAAATGCTGAGATAGCCTACTTCGGAAACAGCTCGCTGATGCTCAGGAGGTAATTGAGACTCGAAAGAAAGAGAACTAAAGGCAAAAGAGTCAAATTACAAGGTCAATTTGTCTTTAGTAGTGAGGAAGTACTGAAATGGTACGTGAGGCGGAGGAAAACCTAAGGAGAAAAAGCCACGAGGACGACCACGTAAACGTCCAATTGAAGAATTAGAAGAGGAGACTGAAGAAGAAGAGCCAGATAGTAGTTCAAGTGATTTAGAGTTGGAATTGGCATGAATGTAGCTCGTTAGAACAAGATCACATAGAGAGAATTGAATTTGTGACCCGGTTCCCCATATGACCCGGTTCACCATAAGTTACGTTATATTTGATTAACAAGTTTTTATATATTAAGCTTAATATTTGATTTGTTTAATGATAATTTTACTATAAGCTGTCATCTCCCCTACACTAACCATACAACTACAA
>QKRW01000102.1:0-45754 GCA_003260565.1 Monilinia fructigena
ATAGGGGAATATAAGGATTCCGATTTGAGTATTGATTCAAACTTTTCCCAATTCGCTAGTTTAGTATTGTATCTAGCTGTCGATTCATCATTAGGGGTAGTTGGGGCTTCTTTTCCTTTTAACTCGAATAGTATTCCTGCATGGTCAGATCCTGTATCTGAAAGCGTTTGCCAGTTGTGGATTTGAGGAGAGATTCCCTCTGATGCTAGCGTTAGATCAAGGACACTTGGATTAAGAAGATTAGTTCGATAGAAGGTACTGATTCCGGGCTCGTTTAGAAGAGTGAGATTCTGATCTTCAAACCATTCAGCTAATTGATCAGCGTTTCCGCTTTTCTTGGAAAAAGGGTCCCACCATGGGTGATGGGCATTGAAGTCGCCTAAAAGGATGGTTTCTTGTGTGATAGATATGTTATACAAGCACCTTTCGATTGTGAAACCATTCTCTTTAGCTTGATCAGCTTCGTTGTATATATTGATGATTTGAAAGGTTTTGTTTCCATTTTGACAATTGAAAATCTGTATATCAGAATCTGTTGGAGAATCGGACGCTAGGTTGATTGTAGCTTGGAGAGTTTTTGATGTGTATAGTAGTGTACGTGGCCGGTAATTAGGGTCGAATCTTGGTAGTGTTTGTGTGAAATTGGAGTGTATATAATAGATCTTGAATTTGAGTAATCGATTCCATTCTTGATAATCCAAGGTTCTTGAATCATAATAAGGTCGATGTTAAGCTCTATTGCAAGTTGTAGAACGTTCTCTGTAGCTTGTGAGCTCCTATTAAGATTTATTTGAAGGATTCGAATATTGGCGTAACTCATTGATGAGTATTATTCGATTTTTGTTGAATAGCTTGATAGGTTTCACATGTTTTCGAGTTTGCTGTGTGGTTCCCTTGGCAATTCGAGCATTTCACTGCTAAGTGCTGGCAGTGTAACAAGGTAGTAGGCTTGGAATGATATTCAATTTAGCTCTGAGTCTGATGTTAGGGAAATGTCAGGTACCAGATACACAAGTGAGTGTGATGAGACTTATTCATCAATACCCGAGTGTAATTCTTCCGTAAGGCAGAAATTTCCATATTACATACACAAGTGTACTGATGTAATATGTTTACCTCCACAAAGACCGCAGGAAGGGTTCCTTCTGCAATAGGCATCTTGATGCCCAAATCCTTGACACTTTTGACATTGTGTGGTTGGTTTTGTTTCGTAAAATTGTTCTACTCTTGTACTACTTCCAGCAATATATAATCGCTTTCGAATAGCTAATTCTGCTTCTGATTTGGTAGCAAAAGCAACGACTATAGCACCCTCTCGTTGATAAGCTCTTTTAGAAGCAGGTGTGAGCCAGAAGGGGTTCCTATAGGCTTGAAATCAGGATTGAAGGTCTTGATTTCATCTAAAAATGAGATCCATTCCCTTTGGTCCTGAGAATTCTCTAATAGGGACTTTGTGAATTATAACTTTGTGCCATTCTTGATCCTTTTGAATCCTTTCGAATTCAATAATATTGCTCCAAATAGCCTTCTTCTCTAATAGGAATTGTGATGTAAAGGGATCGTTTGTTGTAATGATGATATTGTTATTGAAGGATAGAGTAGCTGCTGCAATAACTGGCCCTTTGATTCCAATCTTTTGGAAGGCTTCGTTTATTTTGTTCCGAATAGTTAAGGGGGAGAAGGAAGTAGGATTTGGGATCTCCGGTTTGATTAGAATGAGTCGCTTTTGAATAGGATTGAGTTTTTTCTCAACAGTGATAGATTTGGTATTGTTCCTTTTGGAAACTAGGTTCCATTCTCCTTCTTTTGAAACGTTTGCGTATGTTGGTTTTGTTGGTAATGTAGTAGTAGATATCAGGGGTTTGCTTTAAAGCTTTGGCTTGGGATTCGATTTTTCGTGTTGCTGTTTCTAGGTGATTGATTTGAGAGGTAATGATTTTAGAGGCTGTAGTAAGATTTCCTTTTTCAGTATATTCTCTGAAGATCTCTAAGAGATCTAATAGCTTAGATTGTTCATCACGTGATTGAGAGAGAGTGGAAGCTAGAACTATGAGATCTCTAGCTTTTAGAATGGCTTCTTTGGGAGTAATTGGATTGGATTGGATTTTGGATTGCTTGTTTGGATTGGTGAGTAATGTAGTAGAGTTCCGCTTTTTGTTTTTGATTGAAGATTTGAGTAGTATTGTTTGACTTTTGAGTAATAAAAGGATCGCTAGGTATACTGAAGTCTTGCATTCTAATTTCAGGGCTGGTTAATTGATTGATTGGTGAAGTAAGGCTTGATGATTCGATTGGTGTTTCTTCTGAAATGGGTGGGTAAACTTGGGGTTATAGGAGGGCTAGAGGTGATTGCTGGGTAGGTATTTGGTATCATAGATTGGTCTGGATATGCTTCTCTCATATCCATATCTGAAAGAGTATTCAGATTAGTATTTGGGACCTCTACAACTATACAATCGGAGTGCTCCATATTGATATTCTTTGATGTTGTAGATTTCGAGGTAAAATTTTACGCGACTTTTCGTGTACGTTTGTGGAGTATCGACGACAGTATCACAACAACTACTGTAGTAGTAGTAGTAGTATTTATTTTCATCCGGCGGAGGAGGGCCGTAGGCCTAGGGCGCAGGCCCAAATCCTAACCTCCCTAGGGGTATAAGGATGTGCTAAGCTAAGGAGTTATACTAAAAGTGGCCTGAGAAAGCATTTCTAATTTACAAAGAGCTTTTTATAAAACTTATTCTGCGCGTCCCCTCCACTCCGTTTAGGCGGGGGGCAATTGTGTTTGTAGCTTTAAAGCAGACAGATCATCAAGCATAAGGCTTGAATGTAGTTAAAAGAAAATGAAACGTGCTCGAATCACCAGGGCGTTTTATTGAACTGAAGATTTATGAAGCTCACCGGAGCGGTTTCGATCGCAACTTATTATTGTTGCGTAAGTGCGGGTTGAGAGAAAAGGGGTAAAGAAGAAGGAGAAAGAGGGGGAGGAGAAAGAGGGGAGGAAGAAGAGGGGAGGAGAAAGAGGGGGAGGAGAGAAAGAGGGGAGGGGAGAGATTGAAATTATCGTGTCCGTTGCTGGGGCTCACCGGGAGGTGAGTGTAGCAGCCCTGTGACGTCTAGGAATTTAGCAAAGTCCATAGGGTTGGACAGGAGGTGAGTCAGGTAGCGTAGACCTTCCGCATTCGACGTTGGAGGGATTGGCGGGCGTGATGGCCAGTCCTTGAAACCGCTTATGAGACCTTGGCAGTGCACTAAGTGCATAGGGGCTTTGGCAGCACCGCAGGAGCATTCTGTAAGAGCATCCGCATGCCTGAATTTGTTATGGTACCAGGCAAAATCCCCATGAGCAGAGCGGATGGCGAGGAGCCTGTGTAGTTGGTTCCTAGGGAGGTCCAGCTCCGGGGGGAGTCCAACCCGGTAGGTCAGATCCCATTTCAGGTAGTGAGCAGACAGCTTTGCCTTGCGCTTGATCCACCAGGACTGCTGAGCCCCGGATCGCAGATCACGAAATATGGAGCCAATACCGCTGATGGTAGGTAAGGATGCGGGACCAGGGTCGCAGTCGGGCGTGTGTGCTCCGGTGTCCGCCAGTCTGTCGGCGGCCTCGTTGCCTTCGATTCCTGTATGTCCCGGTGACCACTTGATGCGGATATTATACACCTGCATCGCATTCTGACAGGCGATGAACGCCCCATTGTGAAGACGCCGAAGCGTTCGCTCTGAGGCACCATATGACGGAGGTGCTGTCTATGCACATCCAGAGGCGCTGAGATCGGACTTCCTGCGGCATCCTAAGGGTGT
Organism: Monilinia fructigena; assembly: GCA_003260565.1. NCBI lineage: Eukaryota > Fungi > Ascomycota > Leotiomycetes > Helotiales > Sclerotiniaceae > Monilinia > Monilinia fructigena. Next base: position 3,802 of record QKRW01000102.1, read on the forward strand.
GTTGGAGGCCTCTCCAGGCGCCAATCGCTTCTGCATCGAAGACGTGCGAGATGGGGTTGATTGACCCTGATCCAGATCCGATTTGCTTCCTGTTCTGGTAGATAGCATACCCGTACCCTACGTACTTCTGTCTCTCATGATACTGTTCGGACCCGTCTGAGAAAATGGTGACGTCATCAGGAGGGAGATCATTCCACCATGTCTTGAAGGCAGCCGCAGCCGTTTCTTTGTCCACTCCACCCGTGGGTCCACACGGCAGCCGTACGTGTAATGTGAAGGCCTGAGAGTAGGCCTGAAGACCTGTGGGAACAGGCCCCCCAGCCTCTGGACCTTAGTCTTGGCCACCTGCCTTGAACCCGCGCCTTAGCCGCGGGTGATGATGGAGGGGTGTGCTTCGTCTACCATTTGAATGCGGAGTGCGAAGCGTAGCTTGACCTCCTCCAGTATAGCCTCCGCCGACAGAATGCCAGCGTCCCTGTAGAGTGTAACCGTAGGGGTAGTCCTCCAGACCGGAAGGACGCCTTAAACGGCCAGGGAGAGAGTTTTGTTTAGTGTATCGATGTGCCATCCCACCCTGACGCTGACCGTTGTACTACAGCTAGATCGGAGAAGCCTAGGGGGCTTTATCCGGCCTGCGTACCATGCTTCCGTTCCATACGTCAAAGAGGGGATAACGCAGGTGATCACCGCCTTTCTCAAAGCAGATGCCGGAGGGCCGTCCACCCTCTTGGCTAGACCTCTGATGTGTCGAGCGATCTGTCGGGCTTTCCCGGCTCTTTCCGCGACGTGTCTTTTGAAAGTAAGCCGTCGGTCAAACCACACTCCTAGCCATCTAAGGGCCGGCTGGTCCCCTTTCTTGGGTGAGGTGGTGATTGGTGGTATGACGAGATCCGGGGAGACCACACAGTCTGGGGCCCGCGAGCCGTTCTTTCTGGTGAGGTGAATCATCTCCAGCTTCTCCGGAGCAAAGGCGATCTTGTTCCGAGTTCCCCAATGCATGATGTTCCTGATCTCGGTAGCCAGAGACGCCACATTGATGTCCACCGATGTCGAAGCTTTGTAGAGGCATATGTCGTCGGCGTAGCCGAACCTTATGTTAGAGTCCTGCGATAGGAGCTCCGCTAGGTAGAGCATGTAGAGGACAGGCGAGAGGAACAACTACTGGTCAGAATCACTTGGGGATAATTGCAATCAAATTGGTTTAATAAGTATGATCTAGATCAATCGCGAAAAGGTCGTATTTCGAAGAAAAAGTTTCCTTCGAAATTTGTTGTGTGTGTATGTCCAGACTCCAGAGTTTGATCCAGCATCTCTGATCAGCTGAAGCGTCAAGAACGTATGTTCTATTGGTCAAATTGAGCGGTCGAGGCCCTTCATTTCAGTTAAATATAGTATATATAAAATCGGGAATAATAGCGAACTTTATAGAATTTTGTATTATATCTTCAATTTTGTAATATATATATTTTTTTAACCGGATTATAATCTTACAATCCGTTAAAAAACAAATTGATTAACTAAAGTAGCTTTATAAACCAGTTTTATTTCTGTATTCGTTTAAACAACCTTTTAGGTAACAATACATTAAATGCATTTTATATATTTAATATAATTAACATTATTTTCTTACCCTAAACAAAAGCTGATTCTATATTATAAACGAAAAAAATTATTAAATTTATAATTAAACGTTTAGAAAAGGCTTTATTATATTACAAACTAATTATTTTATAATATATTATTATGTTAAAGTATGACTCTCTACAGGATATAGTGGGAAGCATAGAGTAGAAAGTGTAGGTAATCTTAGGTGTATTTCTTTTAAATCTTAAAACTAGCTATATAATAAAAGCTCTAATATAAGCTAGAACTTTTACTAATTCTAATTAAGCCTAGCTCCCTTTGCTCTAGCATTTACGTGAACCATACTTTTCAATACTCCTCTTCGGGTTTATTGTGGTGCTTTATTATATTTTAACATATTTACAAACCTTTTGAAAGCATTCTTTACTAATAGCTTTGTTAATCTATCTACTATCATTTTATTTGTAGGGATATAACTGATATCAATTTTTCTTTTTTATTTAAAATCCCATATATGATGGTATGCGATATCAATATGCTTTAATCTATCAATTAGTTGTGTGTTCTTGGCTAAAGTTATAGCTTTTTAATTATCTTTTTTCATTTTAATAGTGGATCCGTTTTTTACAACAAAAATACTTATATTCTATATCCCAGAGTATTTGAGCTAGTTATTGGTTTTGTTTTGCTATAATTGATTGAGTTATATATTATGATTTAATTATTGATATCGATATTGATTTCTGTTTTTGATTTATCCAAAATACTGGTCCCCCTCTTAAAAATGTAATTACCCTTGATGTGCTTTTCCTATCAATTATATTGCTAGTGTAATCTGTAGCTCTCGGTGAGCTTCATAAACCTTCAGTTCAATAAAACGCTCCAGTAATCCGAGCACGTTTTAGATCTTTTAACTGCATTCAAGCCTTATGCTTGCTGATTTGTCTGCTTTAAAGCTACAAACACAACTGCCCCCGCCTAAACGGAGTGGAGGGGACGCAGCAGAATGAGTTTTATAAAAGCTCTTTGTAAATTAGAAATGCTTTCTCACGCTACCTTTAGTATAACTCCTTAGCTTAGCAAATCCTTATACCCCTAGGGAGGTTAGGATTTGGGCCTGCGGCCCTAGGCCTACGGCCCTCCTCCGCCGGATGAAATAAAATACTACTACTACTAATTAGTAGTAATAAAAAGAATTATTAAATAATAAATGTTTAATATATAAAACATTATCCATACTGCAAAACCTACCTATAATTAAGTGAAATTTAAGGTTATTTTAGGATATTCAAAGCGAATATTTGTTATATAATATATAATTTATATTATGATACAAATCCTAAAACGCTATATAAATTATTTTCAAAACAGAAATTCAAACTTTTATATCAAATTTGATATAAATTAATATTTCTCCTTTAACTTTATATTACCATTTTTTATTTAAATTATTTATTATTATTATTAGAATTATTATGATAATATTATTAAAGTAATCCTTATCAAATTTGTTAAAATAGATAGTAATATTGGGATGTTTTTTAATTTTCATTAATCTATCTTCAAATTCTAAAACATCAATGATATACCCAATTTTAAAATAAATAAACTTTATAACATCAAAATTGTATACATAAAAATGGTTCCATATATCTACCATTAATTGTTTAATCAATTAATAATAATCTTTTATAATATAAAAGTTATTTTAATATATATTATCATTATCATTGTTCAATATTTAATTATTAAAACCGTCCTCAATGAAACTTTTATATGATTATTAATACAAAAATTATTTAATTACAAAAGTCTTATTGAGTTTGTTTTAAATACATATGTTGTAATATTTAATTTCTAAAAAACTAATTTTGCAGAATCTAAATATATATTGAAAATATTAAAAATAATAAATTAATATTCTTTGATATTTGGACAAATCGCTGTATATTTATGATGATTCTTTATTCAATATATAAAATTCGTTTTATTGCAATACTTATTGTTTTGTTAATAAATAATTATTCGTTTATCAAAACTGAACTTTTTTTTCATTTTATTTATCGTAAACCCTATATTATTGAAAATAATAACGGATTTCGCATATTTGATTTTGTTGATAAATATATAGTATATTACAGTATATTTGAAATTATCCAATGGATTATTCCATATATAAATATTTTTTTTGCTTTTTATCTCTAAAGTTTTTGTTGAACAAAAGGAACCAATATTCGGCGTTTCGTCAACATTTCCAATTTCTAACAATTTAAAACATTTTATCTTTGCAATTAATAGTTAATATATATCAATATCTAATTTTTCTCGAATAACACATTACTAATAAATAGATTTTAGTATATTTAAAATAATTGCTTTTATATTTAAAGATGTATTCTAAATCTATTTTGTTTTCTTCAACCAAAAAATATTTAATCTATTTTTAAACCCTTAACTTTCATTCAATAAAGTTTGAGATAACTTTCAATCCTTCAATCTTATATTATATATATATATATATTTATCTTTAATATCAAGAAGTTGATATTGATTGATTCCTTTTTTTTATATTTCTACCAAAACTTCATTTTTATCATTATTTTTATTTAGAGGAATATCCTTTATTTTTCTCTTTTGTTGTTATTTGATATTTTACCTTTTTTTTTTTTTTTTGTTATATTTATAATTCGTTTGTTTGTAATCTATTTTTGAATTTATTATTTATAAAATATTAACAATACTTCTTGTTTAATAATATTATCTAAATATCAAATATTTTATTGTTTATAATCTTCTGCACATATTACGCCTTTTTATTGTTATTTAATATTCTACAATCGCTAATTGACATTTTGATTATTAATTAATATTTTTAAAAAAATAATAAAAGATTTGATATATTTTTTTTATTTAAAATGTCAAATGAATATTATTATATCATCCTTAAAACACCATTATACAAATCTTTCAATTAAAAAAAAAGAATAAGATATTAGTAATAACTTTATTTTCTATTATATTTATTTGTTTTTTTAAAAGTAGAAGATAACATAACTATTACAAGTATAGTTATTAATCTAATTAATAGTATAATTAATATTATATTATATTTATTCAGTAAAATTTTGTAATAAAATTATATATATAAGAAAAACATATTATCAGTTATATTATCTAAATATTTGGATTAACTGTTATCCGGAATTTCTATCTATTTAGTAATTCGCCATCCGCTCTGCTCATGGGGATTTTGCCTGGTACCATAACAAATTCAGGCATGCGGATGCTCTTACAGAATGCTCCTGCGGTGCTGCCAAAGCCCCTATGCACTTAGTGCACTGCCCAAGGTCTCATAAGCGGTTCAAGGACTGGCCATCACGCCCGCCAATCCCTCCAACGTCGAATGCGGAAGGACTACGTTACCTGACTCACCTCCTGTCCAACCCTATGGACTTTGCTAAATTCCTAGACGTCACAGGCTGCTACACTCACCTCCCGGTGAGCCCCAGCAACGGACACGATAATTTCAATCTCTCCCCTCCCCCTCTTTCTCCTCTTTCTCCCCCCTCTTTCTCCTCCCCCTCTTCTCCTCCCCCTCTTTCTCTCCCCCTCTTTCTCCTCCCCCTCTCCTCCCCCTCTTTCTCCTCCCCCTCTTTCTCCTTCTTCTTTACCCCTTTTCTCTTGGGATGCGATGATTCAACACCTGTACGTGGTGCATCCTACGAACCTGTAATTTATTTACAGAGCCAAGATTGAATCAGGCTGGAGCTGGGTAGTGGTCGTACACTAATCGAAGGCAGTACTGGGAGTGAAGGTATGTGCAGCTGAGTGTCGCAGAGGCACTCGCGACGAGCCCGGAACAGAGGATTTATCAGTCGAACGGAGATAAAAACTACCCGACAATCAACGAAACAACGACGGATTTCGAAGCGGAACCACCTTTACGAATCTGCGGTGGGATGCAGAGCCTGCGAATCTATTCAAAGCGGACTGCCTTTACGAATCTGCGTGGGAGCAGAGCCTGAGAAAGAAAGCGTTGTGCCAGCGATTGACAGGGCACCTCTGGGGCGCTAGCGTGCAGAGTTTTTCATGACCCAACAACACGTACAATCTGCGGGTATACCAGATTGGAGGTTCACAGGTGGTCGAGGGGAATGATCGGAAATGAACAAAGGTTGAGATAGTGTCTTTTTGAGGCCGGCTGAGGTATGTGTGGGACCAAGGATACGGGGACGCTTTTGGCACTTTGCTCTACGAATGTGCAAGAGCGGTATCACGGCGGCGGAGGAACTCTCTAATGAGAGGGACGTTTTCAGCACTTTCCACTCTTGCGCGAAGCATTCGGCAGGCATCACGGCGGCGGATGAGCTCTGGCAGAGGCCACCTTAAAATACGCATATTCGACGCGGTCCCCGCCCAACCCTCTGCAGTATCGATCACAAACTATACACTGGGGAAATGGACATTGCAGGTTGCGCTTGGGTTAGTAAGCTGGAAACGCTGTATTTTACGCTGCCTGGCTAGGGGTTAAAATACAGCAAAGCTTGCGAGATACGGTCGGCCTTGTTGTGCAGAAGAGATTCGGCAAGGTAACGCGAAACGGTGCACACAAGCCGCGGGGCGTAGCGTATAATGGCAGCGACAGTGACACTGTCTATACGGCTCGAGAGGACGGATGCGCGTATCGGTCTACAATAGGGTATAAGGCAGTTGGCAATGGAGATACCGGGTAGGCTTAGGGAGCAAACAAGTAGAGGGGCATGAGGGAAAACTTCTGGTCCTGGGTGGAACCTCCGAAGGAAGATATCTTCTGGGAAAGTGTGGATAGGCGTTGCGAACCTATCTTGATTCTATTCTGACAAACCAATACTTTATGTATATTACCAAACAAACCTATATATAGAATCAATTCTTTACTTGCTACATGCTCTACCTAGCGGAGCTCCTATCGCAGGACTCTAACATAAGGTTCGGCTACGCCGACGACATATGCCTCTACAAAGCTTCGACATCGGTGGACATCAATGTGGCATCTCTGGCTACCGAGATCAGGAACATCATGCATTGGGGAACTCGGAACAAGATCGCCTTTGCTCCGGAGAAGCTGGAGATGATTCACCTCACCAGAAAGAACGGCTCGCGGGCCCCAGACTGTGTGGTCTCCCCGGATCTCGTCATACCACCAATCACCACCTCACCCAAGAAAGGGGACCAGCCGGCCCTTAGATGGCTAGGAGTGTGTGTTTGACCGACGGCTTACTTTCAAAAGACACGTCGCGGAAAGAGCCGGGAAGGCCCGACAGATCGCTCGACACATCAGAGGTCTGGCCAAGACGGTGGACGGCCCTCCGGCATCTGCTTTGAGAAAGGCGGTGATCACCTGCGTCATCCCCTCTTTGACGTATGGAACGGAAGCATGGTATGCAGGCCGGACGAAGCCCCCTAGGCTTCTCCGGTCTGGCCGCAGCACGACGGTCAGCGCCAGGGTGGGATGGCACATCGACACACTAGACAAAACTCTCTCCCTGGCCATCCGAGGCGTCCTTCCGGTTTGGAGGACCACCCCTACGGTCACACTCTACAGGGACGCCGGCATTCCGTCGGCGGAGGCTATGCTGGAGGAGGCCAAGCTACGCTTCGCACTCCGCATTCAAACGGTAGACGAAGCACACCCCCTGGTGCGCAGGATCACCCCCCCCATCATCACCCGCGGCCGAGGCGCGGGCTCAAGGCAGGTGGCCAAGACCAAGGTCCAGAGGCTGGGGGGCCTGTTCCCACAGGTCCTCAGGCCTACTCTCAGGCCTCCACACTACACGCACGGCTGCCGTGTGGACCCACGGGTGGAGTGGACAAAGAAAACGGCTGCGGCTGCCTTCAAGACATGGTGGAATGATCTCCCTCCTGATGACGTCACCATTTTCTCAGACGGGTCCGAACAGTATCATGAGAGACAGAAGTACGTAGGGTACGGGTATGCTATCTACCAGAACAGGAAGCAAATCGGATCTGGATCAGGGTCAATCAACCCCATCTCGCACGTCTTCGATGCAGAAGCGATTGGCGCCTGGAGAGGCCTCCAACACACCCTTAGGATGCCGCAGGAAGTCCGATCTCAGCGCCTCTGGATGTGCATAGACAGCACCTCCGTCATATGGTGCCTCAGAGCGAACGCTTCGGCGTCTTCACAATGGGCGTTCATCGCCTGTCAGAATGCGATGCAGGTGTATAATATCCGCATCAAGTGGTCACCGGGACACACAGAGATCGAAGGCAACGAGGCCGCCGACAGACTGGCGGACACCGGAGCACACACGCCCGACTGCGACCCTGGTCCCGCATCCTTACCTACCATCAGCGGTATTGGCTCCATATTTCGTGATCTGCGATCCGGGGCTCAGCAGTCCTGGTGGATCAAGCGCAAGGCAAAGCTGTCTGCTCACTACCTGAAATGGGATCTGACCTACCGGGTTGGACTCCCCCCGGAGCTGGACCTCCCTAGGAACCAACTACACAGGCTCCTCGCCATCCGCTCTGCTCATGGGGATTTTGCCTGGTACCATAACAAATTCAGGCATGCGGATGCTCTTACAGAATGCTCCTGCGGTGCTGCCAAAGCCCCTATGCACTTAGTGCACTGCCCAAGGTCTCATAAGCGGTTCAAGGACTGGCCATCACGCCCGCCAATCCCTCCAACGTCGAATGCGGAAGGTCTACGTTACCTGACTCACCTCCTGTCCAACCCTATGGACTTTGCTAAATTCCTGGACGTCACAGGCTGCTACACTCACCTCCCGGTGAGCCCCAGCAACGGACACAATAATTTCGATCTCTCCCCTCCCCTCTTTCTCCTCCCCCTCTTTTCTCCTCCCCCTCTTTCTCCTCCCCCTCTTTCTCCTTCCTCCCTCTTTCTCCTTCTTCTTTACCCCTTTTCTCTTCACCCGCACTTACGCAACAATAATAAGTTGCGATCGAACCCGCTCCCGGTGAGCTTTATTAATCTCCAGTTCAATAAAACGCCCCGGTGATTCGAGCACGTTTTATTTTCTTTTAACTACATTCAAGCCTTATGCTTGCTGATCTATCTGCTTTAAAGCTACAAACACAATTGCCCCCCGCCTAAATGGAGTGGAGGGGACGCAGTAGAATAAGCTTTGTAAAGCTCTTTGTAAATTAGAAATGCTTTCTCAGGCTACTTTTAGTATAACTCCTTAGCTTAGCACATCCTTATACCCCTAGGGAGGTTAGGATTTGGGCCTGCGGCCCTAGGCCTACGGCCCTCCTCCGCCGGATGAAAATAAATACTACTACTACTACTACCCCTTTTCTCTTCACCCGCACTTACGCAACAATAATAGCGCAAGGTTGCGATCGAACCCGCTCCCGGTGAGCTTTATTAATCTTCAGTTCAATAAAACGCCCCGGTGATTCGAGCACGTTTTTATTTCTTTTTAACTACATTCAAGCCTTATGCTTGCTGATCTATCTGCTTTAAAGCTACAAACACAATTGCCCCCCGCCTAAATGGAGTGGAGGGGACGCAGTAGAATAAGCTTTGTAAAGCTCTTTGTAAATTAGAAATGCTACTTTTAGTATAACTCCTTAGCTTAGCACATCCTTATACCCCTAGGGAGGTTAGGATTTGGGCCTGCGGCCCTAGGGCCTACGGCCCTCCTCCGCGGATGAAAATAAATACTACTACTACTACAGCTTGGAATGCTGGTGTGCCAGCGGGAAAGACCACTGGCGGGATTGGTACTGTGCCCTGTATAGTTCCGATATGCTGGAAGGGCAAGAGGGGATGGAGGCGATCGCTTGCGCGTATGCGCATCCGCGTTCGCGATCGTCGGTCTTTGGGGCGTTTGCGACGCCATTGTCGCTGGCGGCAGCAAGGCGTAGAGAGGGATCTTTGAGAGGATCCTACTTGTAGAATTGAATTGACTTGAAATATAAATGTTAAGCCAGAACATATATTCGTGTGTGTTTGGCCTTTAATAATTGAAGTAAAGTTAATTAAACCTACTTTAGATCCAATCTGCTTTCTGTTCTAATAGATAATATATTTATACCTTATATATTTCTATCTTTTATAATACTATTTAAACCTGTTTAAAAAGATAATAATGTTATTAAAGAGGAGGTTATTCTATTATATCTTGAAAGCAATTATAGCCGTTTTTTTTTTTTATTTATTTCATTTATAGGGTCTATATAATAACTGTATATGTAATATAAAGATCTAAGAATAAATCTAAGGATCTATAGGAACGGGCCTCTTAGTCTTTGGATTTTAATTTTAGCCATTTGTTTTAAATCTGCGTTTTGGTTGTGGATGATAATGGGGGGGGTGATTTTGTGTATTAGGGAATGTACTTTATCTACTATTTAAATGCGAAATACAAACCGTCGTTTGGTTTCCTTTAGTATAGCCTTCATCGATAGAATATCTGTATTCTTGTAGAATATAACTGTAAAAGTAATCCTCTAAATCAGAAGAATGCTTTTAACGGTTAGGAAAAAAGTTTTATCCAACATATCGATAAATTATTCCATTCTAGTATTAGTTATTGTATTGCAGCTAGACTAGAGAAGTTTAGGGGGCTTTATCTGGTTTGTATATTATGCTTCTGTTCTATATATTAATGAAAGAATGATATAGATAATCATTGTTTTTCTTAAAATGAATATTAAAGGGCTATTTATTATTTTAATCAATTTTCTAATATATTAAACAATTTATCAGGCCTTCCTGGCTTTTTTTATAATGTATCTTTTAAAGATAAATTATTAATCAAAATTATACTCCTAACTATTTAAAAGCTGGCTAATTCCTTCTTTTAGATAAAACGATAATTGGTAATATAATAAGATTCTAGATGATTATACAATCTAACGTCTATAAATTGTTTTTTTTTAATTAAATAAATTATTTTTAGTTTTTTCGAAATAAATGCAATTTTATTCCAAGTTTTCCAATATAATAATATTCCTGATTTCGGTAATTAAAAATGTAATATTAATGTTTATTAATATTAAAGCTTTATAGAGGTATATGTCATTAATGTAGCCAAATTTTATATTAAGGTCCTATAATAAAAGCTTTGCTAAATAGAGTATAAAAAAGATAGGTGAAAAAGGGGATCCCTGTAAAATGCTGTAGGCTATATTATAGTTTGATATAATAGAATCCTTTAAGTAAACTTTAATTAATCTATTAATAAAAAAGAAGTCTATAAGATTATTTATTTATTTATTTATTTATTATGTTTAACGTCTATATGAGCTAGCTAGGCTCTTGACCTCCCGAGGGGTACTAGAGACGGGTGATACACTAGTGAGTCGAAGACCCAAGAGCTCACCACTTAGGTACGTGTCGTACGACGTCGCTAGGTTGAAGCACTGAGGCCGCCTCCTCCCGGCGGTCTCTCACAACTCTAGCTCTGTTGGGCAGCCTCCTTCCGCCGTTTGAGGGAGCGTCCTGCATTGAAGGGATTAGCCTTTGCTTGTTATATCTAAAAAGAGTGAATGTCGGGCTGTATGGCAATCGCATTGGTAGGGAGTGCTAAAAGGGCAGTTGTTACGTTAGGATGCAGCCTTTGTATCGTCGTATAGAGTGTTGTGCCGCGCTCTATGGGTCGCGCCTCAGATTAGGCTCCGAGGTGAAGCGGGGAGAGGGGGGGGAGGGGGTGAAGAGGGAAGGGGGGAGGAGAGGGGGGGAAGAGGGGAGGAGAGGGTGTGGCGCTAGGTCGAGCGCTGTTTGGGATGCCGTTAGGCTCTCGGTTGCAAAACGTAAAGTATCGCGTTGTTGTGACAAAGCGCTCGAACTCTTGTGGGAGAGCAAGAAGCCGTTGTATATAGTCATGCCCTTCCCGGGCGGTTGTCGGTGGGCGAATAGGTTTTAGCGGCCACGAGTGGAACCTCCTAACCGAGATCTCACAGAAAACAAGGTGCTCCGGGGTCTTAGCTTTACCGCATGGACAGTGAGTCTCTGCGTCTTCATGCTTGAAACGTTTATGGTAAGCCTCGAAGTCGCCGTGCCTGGATCGCAGCGCAAGTAGTCGATGCAGAGTTGGCCTAGAGAGTTTGAGTTCCATAGGCTCCTTCAAAGCGTAGTCTAGTTGCCATTTGCGATACCCCCCTGACAACGTTGGCTCGTTTTTGCGCCACCATCCACTTGTAACGTTGTAGTAGTAGTAGTATTTATTTTCATCCAGCGGAGGAGGCCGTAGGCCCTAGGGCCGCAGGCCCAAATCCTAACCTCCCTAGGGGTATAAGGATGTGCTAAGCTAAGGAGTTATACTAAAAGTAGCCTGAGAAAGCATTTCTAATTTACAAAGAGCTTTACAAAGCTTATTCTACTGCGTCCCCTCCACTCCATTTAGGCGGGGGCAATTGTGTTTGTAGCTTTAAAGCAGATAGATCAGCAAGTATAAGGCTTGAATGCAGTTAAAAGATCTAAAACGTGCTCGAATCACCGGGGCGTTTTATTGAACTGAAGATTAATAAAGCTCACCGGGAGCGGGTTCGATCGCAACCTTGCGCTATTATTGTTGCGTAAGTGCGGGTGAAGAGAAAAGGGGTAAAGAAGAAGGAGAAAAGAGGGGGAGGAGAAAGAGGGGAGGAGAAAGAGGGGGGAGGAGAAAGAGGGGGGGAGAAAAGGGGGAGGGGAGAGATTGAAATTATCGTGTCCGTTGCTGGGGCTCACCGGGAGGTGAGTGTAGCAGCCTGTGACGTCTAGGAATTTAGCAAAGTCCATAGGGTTGGACAGGAGGTGAGTCAGGTAGCGTAGACCTTCCGCATTCGACGTTGGAGGGATTGGCGGGCGTGATGGCCAGTCCTTGAACCGCTTATGAGACCTTGGGCAGTGCACTAAGTGCATAGGGGCTTTGGCAGCACCGCAGGAGCATTCTGTAAGAGCATTCGCATGCCTGAATTTGTTATGGTACCAGGCAAAATCCCCATGAGCAGAGCGGAAGGCGAGGAGCCTGTGTAGTTGGTTCCTAGGGAGGTCCAGCTCCGGGGGAGTCCAACCCGGTAGGTCAGATCCCATTTCAGGTAGTGAGCAGACAGCTTTGCCTTGCGCTTGATCCACCAGGACTGCTGAGCCCCGGATCGCAGATCACGAAATATGGAGCCAATACCGCTGATGGTAGGTAAGGATGCGGGACCAGGGTCGCAGTCGGGCGTGTGTGCTCCGGTGTCCGCCAGTCTGTCGGCAGCCTCGTTGCCTTCGATTCCTGTATGTCCCGGTGACCACTTGATGCGGATATTATACACCTGCATCGCATTCTGACAGGCGATGAACGCCCATTGTGAAGACGCCGAAGCGTTCGCTCTGAGGCACCATATAACGGAGGTGCTGTCTATACACATCCAGAGGCGCTGAGATCGAACTTCCTGCGGCATCCTAAGGGTGTGTTGAAGGCCTCTCCAGGCGCCAATCGCTTCTGCATCGAAGACGTGCGAGATGGGGTTGATTGACCCTGATCCAGATCCGATTTGCTTCCTGTTTTGGTAGATAGCATACCCGTACCCTATGTAATACCAAAATGTAAATAAAAGCTATAATTAGCAAAAAACGGAAAGATACTAGTAATTTCCGATATAATATTATTTAATACGAATCCGCTGTTGCGGCTACTGCCGCGGTGCTGGTTCTGGTGTTCTAACATACCGAGGGTGCGAGAGTGGCGAGCTCGTCTTCGTCCTCCGCCATGGATTCATCAGAATCGCTAGGGGGATCAGAGTCGGGCATTGGGGAGCTCAGCATCTGGCTTCCGTTTCTAGGGTTGGGGGTGCGGGGGGGAGAGAATGGTGGAGTTCACGGCGCGAGGAGCGCAATCAGGCTTCGGCGCCCGCTGTCCTGCATTTTCATGTGCTGTCACGGCGGCTCCGCGCTTGCGCTTGGGCGGTGCGATGACTGGTGCTCCTGTGCTAGAGGCCGGGGTCGGGGTGGCGGGCGGGGGTGTGTTGACTGTCTTGAAGGCTAGCTCGCCATGCTTTCGGATGGCGTCGAGCTCCTTACGGGTAGGTTTGATGTATTTGCCATTCACGCGCTTAGGGACCGCAGGGCAGCGAGCATGGTTGGCATCAAAGGGTCCGTGGCAATTCGCGCACTGTGGGGGGTTCGTACAGTTGGATCCGGAGGGGCCAGAGTGCTGGTCCAATCGGATGCTGCAGTGGGCGCAGCGCGCGTAGCGGGTGCAGCGCGACGGGTTGCAGAAGCCCTGGCATCCGGGATCGTGTCGGGCGATGGCGGTCTTCTTATCGATGACTTTGGCCACGTCGCTGCTGTCAAAGAGCCTAAAGGGTCTCACCGGCTTGAGGAATGAGATGATCCAGGTAATCTTGCCAGTGTCGAGGTTGGCTCCGTGCCTGGACGGCCGGCAGCTCACCGGATGTTGGTGTGTTTGAGCCAGTGCTTCTTCAGAGACAAGGCTGGCGTCGGTGAGTGTCATGCCTCCGATGAGGTTGTGAAATTCCTGTAGGCACATTCGTAACCGCGTAATTAAACCAGGTTACTGGGATCTCTAGAGAGTAGGCGCTAAGGGTACGCTTTGTAACCTCCGCATTCTCCTGAGTGAGGAGGATGTCGCGGGTGGCGATGTCGGAGGGGTTGATTGCCCATCCTGTCGCAGTCGGAGTGATGGACGGGATTGAAGCAAGGGTGAGGCCGTCGATCTGCTTGGCTAGGCTCTGGCGCAGAATGAAGGGCTCCGGGCGGTTAAGGAGCGTCTGTGGGTTGCACTTGGCCAGAATTCTTCGATCGGCGTTGCTGCTTAAGGCAGTGTTGGCCGACTTCGTGGGTCTTGCGGAAGGCGCACGTGCATTCGAGCTGGGTGTTTGGCCGGCGGCGCTCGACACGCTCACCGTGCTGTTCCGTGATTTCCTGGGGTCTGTGGAGCTGCTGAGGCCTGCGTTGGATCTTGCGCGATCTGCGTAGGTCACAGTCTTTGTGGTCGAGGCTAGAATATCAACGGACGGGTTGCCGCGTGGATAGGGCTGGCGCTGGGGCCGCCGAGTCGGTCTCCGCATAGATCGAAGCAGAGAGGAAGGTAACAACCTTCTGTGATAGCTCAGAAGCAAGTTTGCGCTCCTTGGCAGTGGTGTACGAAGTGCGACGAACGAGTCGACGCTGTGTGCGAACGCCAATACCATGTCGCGTTTCTGCTTGGCGTCGCGTTCAATTGCAGCGATGTGGCCACCTATGGTGCTTGCTACGGAATTGTTGTTGAGCTGGCTGGAACCTAGATCAAGACGAGGAGGCAACTGAATGTCCATCTTAATGCCTCGAGGTCTCTTTGCAGCTGGCAGGTGGAGGTTCTGCGGTGACTCCGGCTCCTGTGGGCTCGTAAAAGCGATATTGGGGGCAGAGGGAGGTCACAGGGGAGTGGAGGGCTCGGCGTACAAAGCCATTATCCTAGGGATAATGGGCTATTATAGTAGAGTCAGTATAAACTTGTAAAGCGTGATTATCAGGGCAAAAATAAAAAGATATCGTTGTTGTGAAATTTTATGTAGGTCTGAGAATTTTCTTGAATTTACTTTAAATATACATTTTGTAATATTCAATTTCTAAAAAACTGATTTCGCAGAATCCAGATGTGTATTAAAGATATCAAAAATGATAAATCAAAGTTCTTTGATATTTGGGTAAGCTGTTGTATATTATATAATAATTCTTTATTTAATATATAAAATTTGCTTTATCGTAGTATTTGTTGTTTTGCTAATAAATAATTATTTGTTTATTAAAACTGCATTCTTTTTTTTTCGTTTCATTTATTGTAAACTCTTATATTATTGAAAATAATAACAGATTTTGCATGTTTAATTTTGTTGGCGGATGTATAGTATATTACAATATACTTGAAATTGTTTAATAAATTGTTCTACATATGAATGTTTTTTTACCCTTTACCTCTAAAGTTTTTGTTAAACAAAAGAAATCAATATTTAGTGTTTTGTTAACGTTTCCAATTTCCAATAATGCGAAATGTTTTATTTTTATGGTTAATAGTTGATATATATTAAATATTTAATTTCTCTTAAACGATCCATTACTAGTAAACAAATTTCAACATATTTATAATAATTGCTTTTATATTCGAAGATATATTCTAGATTTGTTTTATTCTTTTTCGCTAGGAGATATTCAATTTATTCTTAAATCTTTACACCTAATCCGTTAAAATTTGGAGTAATTTCCAACCCTTTGGTCTTATATTATATATATATATTCTTATCCTTAATATCAAAAATTTAGTATTAAACAATTCCTTCCTCTTACATTTTTGCCGAAACTTCATTTTTATTATCACCTTTATTTACAGGAAATATTCTTTATTCTTTTACCCTACTATTATCCCCGACTACGACCCCCCGGTCCCGCATCCTTACCTACCATCAGCGGAATCGGCTCCATATTTCGTGATTTACGATCCGGGGCTCAGCAGTTCTGAATTATCTTAAATGGGATCTAACCTACCGGGTTGAACTCCCCCTGGAGCTGGACCTCCCTAGGAACCAACTACACAGGCTCCTTGCCATCCACTCTGCTTATGGGGATTTTGCCTAGTACCATAACAAATTCAAGTATGCGGATACTTTTATAGAATGCTCCTATAATGCTTCCAAAGCCCCTATGCACTTGATGTACTGCCCAAGGTCTTATAAGCGGTTCAAGGATTGGCTATTACGTCTACCAATCCCTCCAACGTCGAATACGGAAAGTCTACGTTACCTAACTCACTTTCTATCCAATCCTATGGACTTTGCTAAATTCCTGGACATTATAAGCTGCTATACTCACCTCCCGGTGAGCTCTAGCAACGGACACAATAATTTCGATCTCTTTCTCCCCCTCTTTCTTCTTCCCCTTTTTCTTCTTTTTCTTTACCCCTTTTCTTTATGTCTGCACTTACACAACAATAATAGTACAAAGTTATAATCGAACCCGCTTCCTGGTAAACTTTATTAATCTTCAGTTCAATAAAACGCCCCAATGATTCAAACACGTTTTCTTTTATAAGTTGCGATCGAACCCGCTCCCGGTGAGCTTCATAAATCTTCAGTTCAATAAAACGCCCCGGTAATCCGAGCACGTTTTAGATCTTTTAACTGCATTCAAGCCTTATACTTGCTGATCTATCTGCTTTAAAGCTACAAACACAATTGCCCCCCGCCTAAACGGAGTGGAGGGGACGCAGCAGAATAAGTTTTATAAAAGCTCTTTGTAAATTAGAAATGCTTTCTCAGGCTACTTTTAGTATAACTCCTTAGCTTAGCACATCCTTATACCCCTAGGGAGGTTAGGATTTGGGCCTGCGGCCCTAGGGTCTACTGCCCTCCTCCGCCAGATAAAAATAAATACTACTACTACTACTACCTACTATTATCTATCACCCTATTTTCTTTATTTTGTTATATTTATGATTCGTTTGTTTTATTATAATCCATTTTTGAATTTGTTGTTTTGTAAAATATTGATAATACTTTTTATTTAATAATGTTATCTGAATATCAATATCCTTATCATTGATAATCTCTTATATATATATTATACCTTTTCATCGTTATTTAATATTCTATAACCGATAATTAGCATTTTGATTATCAATTAATATTTTATAAAAAATAATAAAAGGTTTGATATATTTTTTCTATTTGAAATATTAAATAAATGTTATTATATCAACCTTGGAATATTATTATGTAAATCTTTGAACTAAAAAAGCAAACAAAATACTAATAATAATTTTATTTTTTTATTATATTTATTTGTTTTTTTAATAAATAAAAAAAGTATAAACTATTCAAGATATAACTATTGATTTGGAGTTAATAATTTATATAAATTTAGTATTATACATTTAATATACATTACAACTGCAATATCATGAATTATTATGAGAAAAACATATTATTAGTTATATCATCTGAATCTTCATTTGGATCAACTAATATCCGGAGTTTCTGCTTGTTTGGTAATAGCATATCTCTTAGAATAAAGTCCTTGATTAATAAATATTTAAACTTTTTTTTATGAGATTTATTATAAATTAATAATAAATACTTTTGTGTATATTTTGTTAATAATTTTCTCCGTATTTTTTCAAATAAAATTATTAGTTTTTTAATTATTAAAAGTTTTATTATTGTGTATTTAATCTAAATTAGTTTGATTTAATATATTAAACAATATGAATATATATTTCAAAAAAGAATTTATTTAAAAAAAGACATTTTTTTTAATCCAACATCAGATTAAATAGTTAATAAATAATATAAAACTAATATTTTTAATAATCTTTAAAAAAAGCAATTATTAATTTAAGATATATTATTGTTTCTTTTATTTTATTCAAAGATTTAATAATCTAATTCATAATAAAAACTTTTTATAATCTTCATAATATTTTGCTTTTAATTTTTATAATCATGTAATATCTTATTCTGTTTTGTTTTGAAAAAAGCAGTTATGAACGAAATTTTAGGGAATATTAAACAAATTGATTTGTAATCTTTCTTTTGGTTTAATTACATTATATAATATTGTTTATTATATACTTTCAATTTCTTTAATATTTATAATTCTTTTTTAATATATTTTATAATTATATATTCTATATATTTCTATTTCTGTATTCTGATTTGTAGATATATATATAATTTCTATTCTTTTTCATTTATAGATAACCTTTTTCATATTAAAAGTTTTTTTTTATATATATTGTCTTTTACCTCTGTATCTAAATTGTTTTGTTTGATATTTATAAACTGCGTTCTTAATTCTCTATTTCGGACTAAACTGGGTTTATTAGAAATAAGTTTATCAATACTATAAATTTCTATTTTTTCCGGCTATTAACTTGATACCCATCCTTAAATGTATTATCTTTGTTATTGCTTAACCAGATATTGTTGCTTGGCTGGGTATCGTTATCTAGCCGGATATTATTACTTAATCAAATATTCATTTATTATACTATCTATTATTATTTTCATATAATACTTTTTTTTGTTTTATTTAATACTTTTATACTTTTTATTTTATTACTATTTATAATCTTTATTTTCTTTAATTAAATAGTATTGAAGTATATCAAAATATTATATTTTACTTTTAAACATTTTGATAAAGGTTATCTTTTTTAAAATATTTATTTCTTTTTATATCAAAAGTAATTTCGTTTATTATAACATTTTTTTTGTTTTTTCCATTTATTGATTCTATTATACAATAGATTTATAATCTTTCTAGACTTTATAACATTGTTCATGATCTTTAGTTTTAAACTTATTACCACATATTCTTCGAAATAAAAATATTATATTAATTTTCTTAATCCCGCCTTCAACATTTGGGATATTGAAATTATTGAATTTGTTTAAAAGCTTTATATATTAATTCATCTATTATATATATTAGAAAAGCCTACAAAGTTTTCAACTATAAAATCAATAAACATATTACTATAATTCCTTTACAATTTTCAATCAATTATTATTTAACATACATACATATTTCTTGCCTTATAGGTAGCTATTAATTAGAATTTAATAATAATTCGTTTATATGAGGCTAATATTAATTAATGAAATAATTCGATTTATATATTCCATTCAATAACTAAAGACTTTCAAAGGTAAATAGGATATATACAATTAATAGTTTAAACTTACTTAAAATAGATTATCTTGATAGTATTATATTAAAAAATTGTTATAAAAAATGTTGAAAATTAATTACATTTGAAGGCAAAAGTGATATGAAAATAGAATTCAAATATCCTAGTAGTGAATAATATTTAAAATGTTTAATTACTTTATTATATAATACTACCCTATTATAAAATACTATTATACCAAACTTGTATTTCTACATTATATTATTAAAAAAGTAACTATAAATTGATTTATAAATTATATATACTCTTTTCAATAAATCTGAAAACTAAAAATACGGAAAATATAAATATAGAATTTACAGATTCAAAATGTTTATATATTAATCAGATTTACAATCTTACTTTCTGTATACCTTTAGAATCTATTGAATTAATATTGAGCATTGATTTTTTTGTTTTAGAAAATAAACTTATTGAAGATTATATTATTATAAATGGATTAAGCAAATTTACAATAAATTACATTATTCCATTACTATACATTTCATAGTAGATTATTTTGTTTTGTTAGCAATTTATGCTTTTATACACTTTTGGGCAGGGTTTAATAATTGGGGTTATAAAGCTATATTTATAATATTTATTATACATTAATGAAAATATTTTAATATACCTATATTAAGTAAAAACGATAAAAATAATAATAAAGAGTAGAATAATAATATATTAGAACGTAAACTAGATAATTCTGATTCTTCTTTCCGTTCCTCTATTTTGTTATCTCCTTTTCGATGTATTTATACTATTAATATTATTATATAAAAGGGAATTGAATTAGATTAATATAATATCGATTTTTTACATTTTGTTTATTAAAAAAGTATATCCATTAGCTTTATTAATATATAAATTCTATGATAAGAATCATTATATATTACAATAAACATTTGGATTTTTTTATTTTATTAAAGTAATATTAATGTAAGATACAAGTAGTAGTATTTATTTTCATCCGGCGGAGGAGGGCCGTAGGCCTAGGGCCGCAGGCCCAAATCCTAACCTCCCTAGGGGTATAAGGATGTGCTAAGCTAAGGAGTTATACTAAAGGTAGCCTGAGAAAGCATTTCTAATTTACAAAGAGCTTTTTACAAAGCTTATTCTACTGCGTCCCCTCCACTCCATTTAGGCGGGGGGCAATTGTGTTTGTAGCTTTAAAGCAGATAGATCAGCAGCAGCATAAGGCTTGAATGTAGTTAAAAGAAAATAAAACGTGCTCGAATCACCGGGGCGTTTTATTGAACTGAAGATTAATAAAGCTCACCGGGAGCGGGTTCGATCGCAACTTATTATTGTTGCGTAAGTGCGGGTGAAGAGAAAAGGGGTAAAGAAGAAGGAGAAAGAGGGGGAGGAGAAAGAGGGGGGAGGAGAAAGAGGGGGAGGAGAAAGAGGGGGAGGGGAGAGATCGAAATTATTGTGTCCGTTGCTGGGGCTCACCGGGAGGTGAGTGTAGCAGCCTGTGACGTCTAGGAATTTAGCAAAGTCCATAGGGTTGGACAGGAGGTGAGTCAGGTAACGTAGTCCTTCCGCATTCGACGTTGGAGGGATTGGCGGGCGTGATGGCCAGTCCTTGAACCGCTTATGAGACCTTGGGCAGTGCACTAAGTGCATAGGGGCTTTGGCAGCACCGCAGGAGCATTCTGTAAGAGCATTCGCATGCCTGAATTTGTTATGGTACCAGGCAAAATCCCCATGAGCAGAGCGGATGGCGAGGAGCCTGTGTAGTTGGTTCCTAGGGAGGTCCAGCTCCGGGGGGAGTCCAACCCGGTAGGTCAGATCCCATTTCAGGTAGTGAGCAGACAGCTTTGCCTTGCGCTTGATCCACCATGACTGCTGAGCCCCGGATCGCAGATCACGAAATATGGAGCCAATACCGCTGATGGTAGGTAAGGATGCGGGACCAGGGTCGCAGTCGGGCGTGTGTGCTCCGGTGTCCGCCAGTCTGTCGGCGGCCTCGTTGCCTTCGATCTCTGTGTGTCCCGGTGACCACTTGATGCAGATATTATACACCTGCATCGCATTCTGACAGGCGATGAACGCCCATTGTGAAGACGCCGAAGCGTTCGCTCTGAGGCACCATATGACGGAGGTGCTGTCTATGCACATCCAGAGGCGCTGAGATCGGACTTCCTGCGGCATCCTAAGGGTGTGTTGGAGGCCTCTCCAGGCGCCAATCGCTTCTGCATCGAAGACGTGCGAGATGGGGTTGATTGACCCTGATCCAGATCCGATTTGCTTCCTGTTCTGGTAGATAGCATACCCGTACCCTACGTACTTCTGTCTCTCATGATACTGTTCGGACCCGTCTGAGAAAAATGGTGACGTCATCAGGAGGGAGATCATTCCACTATGTCTTGAAGGTAGCCGTAGCCGTCTCTTTGTCCACTCCACCCGTAGGGTCCACACGGCAGCCGTACGTGTAATGTGAAGGCCTGAGAGTAGGCCTGAAGACCTGTGGGAACAGGCCCCCCAGCCTCTGGACCTTAGTCTTGGCCACCTGCCTTGAACCCGCGCCTTAGCCGCGGGTGATGATGGAGGGGGGTGTGCTTCGTCTACCATTTGAATGCGGAGTGCGAAGCGTAGCTTGACCTCCTCCAGTATAGCCTCCGCCGACAGAATGCCAGGCGTCCCTGTAGAGTGTAAACCGTAGGGGTAGTCCTCCAGACCGGAAGGACGCCTTAAACGGCCAGGGAGAGAGTTTTGTTTAGTGTATCGATGTGCCATCCCACCCTGACGCTGACCGTTGTGCTACTACAGCTAGATCGGAGAAGCCTAGGGGGCTTTATCCGGCCTGCGTACCATGCTTCCGTTCCATACGTCAAAGAGGGGATAACGCAGGTGATCACCGCCTTTCTCAAAGCAGATGCCGGAGGGCCGTCCACCCTCTTGGCTAGACCTCTGATGTGTCGAGCGATCTGTCGGGCTTTCCCCGGCTCTTTCCGCGACGTGTCTTTTGAAAGTAAGCCGTCGGTCAAACCACACTCCTAGCCATCTAAGGGCCGGTTGGTCCCCTTTCTTGGGTGAGGTGGTGATTGGTGGTATAACAAGATTCTGGAAAGACCATACAATTTAGGGTCTGTAAGCCGTTCTTTCTGATAAAATGAATCATCTTCAGCTTCTCCGGAGCAAAGGCGATCTTATTCCAAGTTCCCCAATGCATGATGTTCCTGATCTCGGTAGCTAGAGATGCTACATTGATATCCACCGATGTTGAAGCTTTGTAGAGGTATATATCGTCGGTGTAGCCAAACCTTATATTAGAGTCCTGCAATAAAAGTTCCGTTAGGTAGAGCATATAAAGGACAGGCGAGAGGGAGGATCCCTGTGAAATACCGCAAGCGACGCTGTGGCTTGGTGTAGTGGAATCCTTCAGATGGACCCTAACCAGTCTGTTAGTGAGAAAGGAGTCTATGAGCTTGAGGAGGGTCAGCGGCCACCCTTGGGTCTTCATCCAGTCGAGTAACCGGCATTTCAGTAGCACATCGAACGCCCCTTGGACATCTATTGTAACTATAATGATTTTCAGTCCTTTCGAAAAAGGCTAGTTTTGACATCGTGTGTAAAGCAGACTACCAAGTCTATAACAGAGCGTTTGAGGAGGGCCCTTCTGTACTGGAGGCTTAGGATGCCATATGTTAGAGCTGTCCATGGACCCGGCGGGCGATGATCCTTTCCAGGCCCTTGGAGACGCATGAAATGAGCGCTATGGGCCTCCAGGAGCGGACTGATGTCCTGTCTTTTTTTCCTATCTTGGAAAGCATAACTACCTCCTCCGCCAGCTTCTAGGCTTGGGGGAAGAAGCAAAGGCTTAGGCATCTGCTGTATAACCCCTGCAATGTATATTTGATTGAGCCCCAGCAGGCTTTAAGTAGCCTAACCGTAACACGATCCGTCCCCAATAAAGTGCTAGAGACATTTATAGTATTTCTTTCAACCTTCTTTATTGAGATGGTGTCTGATTAGGGCAGTATGCCAGCGCCGTCCCAGGGCTTTAGGGGATCTTGCGTCAGGTCATTACTTGCACTGAATCTGTTAAGAACCTCCAACCACAGAGTTTCGACCTTCTTTATAGTGCCTTCGATGGTATTCCTATTGATCACCAAGGGGGGGGCTTTGAGATTGGTCCTGAGTTTATGCCAGTTGATAACCTTATAAAGATTCTTATCATCTTTCACTCCGTTTATAATATCTTTTCAGTACGCCTTTTTGGCCTTTCGCACTATCTTATAAAACTCCTTGGTTTCCGGGGTTGATGCTGCCTGATATGTTTTTCGAGCTGCCAGATGTTTGCGGTGTACATCCTGGCACTCTTGGGTTCACCATAACGCAACTCGACCTCTTCCCTTATCTGGCTTGCCTACAGTGTGTATGGCAGAGTCTAGTATTGATATGAAAAGCTGAACGAAATGCTTAATGCCCTTAGCGTCGTTTAGGTGCCTAGCGTCCAGCAAGCCTAAGATCCCTAAATAAACCAGATCTGCGAACTTTCCGAGTTGCAATTCCGGGATTCTGTAGTGGTGTTGTTTTAGGGTCTGGACCCCCCTGTTGGGGAGGGATGTAACGAGCGTTTCGTGGTCGGAGCCGGTATGTATATTCTTGTAGACAATCGTGCTGGCAAAGGGGATATTTGAAAAAATTAGGTTCAGAACATATCCTGCGTTATGGGTGGGCTCACCAGGGGTTCCAATAAAGTCCATGTTACTTTCCGATGACCATCTGGCTAGATTAGCCCCTCTGTGGGTAGACCGAACGCCCAGCTCAAACATGTTGTGCTAAGCGTTAAAGTCACCGCCAACAAGACATTTAGGGGAAGATATAAGATAAATAACGTAGTCCAAGACTTCGGGTGTAGTGGGCTGTCTGTACGCGTTTAGGATGGCTATACCGTTGACATCCGTCCAAAGCAGGTCTCTGCTGTGGATAGGACGCCTTTGTTGCACTCGGAGGCCAGCTCCTTTGCGTATGTAAGTCATTACTCGAGGGCGGGCGGATTCCCTGTCCTTGGGCGTGTCGTAGATCCAGGAGTCTACCGGTGAGTAGCAGTCATACCCTGGGTGGTTCTGTGTTCGCGAGTTTGTGCTTGTCCAGGGTTCCTGAGCACAGATAACGTCTAGTTCCTGTATGAACGATGTTGCGAGAAGTGTCATGTGAGCAGAAGCGCTTTTGCCTAAATTGGCCCAGCCGATCTGCATCTCTCGTGGTTGGGTCCCGCTGTTGCGGCAAAGATTATGGCTATGTGAAGGCGGAGGGCTTCGTATTGAACCATAGTTTGGATATTAAAAGAATCCCTGATACTATGCATGAACAATGTACGTTCTGGATATAGCATGAATGCTATTTGTTGACAGATTGCCATAATACGAGGGCTTGATGTTCATACTCCTTCGGAACTGCATGGTCAATGCCTATACGACAATAACACCGATTTCCAGGTCGATTTATATCTACAGAGCCAATTTCATCTTCGCTATCTGGAAGTTCCCGATCTCTTTCATATATTCCCGCTCTATAATTCCCTGGAGGATTTTTCTCCATCTGCATTAGCTTCCTCACCCTCTTCATTTCCCTTTACAATATCTTCCTCCTCCTCCTCCTCCTCCTCCTCCTCTCTACCTCTTCTTCAGCTTCCAACTCCCCCGGTGGTGGCACCAATATATCCTCGCTACCCTGCCACTGAGGAGGCATGGGTGGTAATTCTTCATCTTCTTCTGCCCATCCGTAATCCTCATCATCTTCATCATCACTATCCGGAATCTCAAACTCTTCTCTTTTGCGTTTCTGAGGAGGTAGAGCAATGATGGGTTGAAGTTTTGGAAATGAAGGAGGATCCCGGTAAGGCGAAGCGAACGTTGGTGGTGGAGGGTGTAGCTGAGGAAAGTCCGAGCTTTAGACCTCATGTTAGTATTTGAGATACGGAGATGGGCCACGAATCACTTATCACTTACCTCTCCAATAACAAAAGCAGCAAACCTACTCTCCCCTCAGATAAGGCGACACCTTCCGCTTTGATGACTTGTGCAAATCGGACTCCATTCACTTTATTCCCTTCATCGTCATCCATCCCCAGTCTCTGAATAGAGCTACTCGGCATCCAAGACCTTGTTCCCATGCAGTTCCTGAGATGGATGGTATTAGGGCTGCGCCAAGGCCGGGTCGCATTTTGGTCACACATTGATTAAGAATTATTATAGCAATATTGCGAGTAGTGGCGAGCTTTTGTAGTGCGTTGATAAGGTATTGGAGGAGTGGAAATTTGCGGGAGGAAGGATTGGGTGCTGATGATATTAGTTTCATGCATGGTAGACAATATGAGGAGACGAGGAAGATTGGACCTATTGCGTGGAATATTGAATTACAACATACCTCCGGGCTTTCTTGCAGTAGATGTGGAGTCAACGTTTCGTGGAAACGCACTGTCAATCAAAGTGGAGAATGAATCTACAATAATCAAACTAGTATTTTTCGGAGGAAAGTTTGATGTGGTATGAGTAAGTAAGGCGAGAAGATGAGATAAAGTCGGTGTCGAGAAAATGACTAAACCTTTTGAGGATTTCACAATGATTGGAAGACTCTGGGGTGGAAGTGCTTGTAGGATTTGACTGAATCTAGGGCCAGATATTGGATGTGATGCATCTGGGAATGTTAGTCAGGGATCATGAAAGGGTATTCATGCCAGTACTTTGTGTTGGATAGAGAGGTGTCAAGATTGAAGAGGGAACTGAGTTGTGATGTTTACAACTTTACAACAAATATACGATGAGCAGTAGCTCTGCGTCGATAACAAATAAGAAGTGACATACCTACCCATACGACTTCTTCATTTTGATATAAAACTTTGGCGGCCAAATGCATACTGCATGGAGTCAGTATAAAATAACGATGGTTCGAAGTGCTTCATCTCATCTACCCAAGAGCCGTTTTCCCAACACCAGGTGGACCATAAACTTCCGTTATTCTTCCTCTTGAAATACCGCCATGACTCTCATCCACACTTGTGGATGGTTGAAAAGAATCTTCATTCTGTAGAGCCAAATCTAAATTTCTCAAACCTGTCGAGATCCACCTCGTTGAAGAGGATTCTAATTCTTGTAATGCCTGAGCCGCAGAAAACTGTAGGCATTCGATCTAGGTAGAATTCATCAGCTTAGAGTCTTGATTGTGGCGCAGATATTTGGATGAATGGAAAAGAGAGAGAGAGAAGTAGGCAGGGGGAGGGAAGAGGAAGAGTGTGGAGAGAGAGGAAAAGAGAGAGAAAGAGAGGGAGAGAGGGAGAGAGAGAGAGAGAGATGAAGAGAGAGAGAGATGAAGAGAGAGAGAGATGAAGAGAGATGAAGAGATGAAGAGAGAGAGAAAGTATTTACGTGGGGAAGAAGAAGAGAAATTTGATCTCCTAGACCATGTTATAGTTTGATAATCCATTTCCGATTACGATTATTACTCTTCGATGGTATAATTTCCTGAGGGATGAAAAGGATGATAGACGGGTTATGTAATTAAGGAACTACTAGGTAGTAGGGACTGTGGAGGTACTCGCGTCGGGAAGTTATCAGTTAGGTTAGGTCACATGGTCATCAATCATATAACGAGATCTGTAGAGGAAACTTTGAAATCACGTGAGAGGGAAGCTGTGATTATGTAACACATCCCTTAAATACCTAGTATCCAATGCAACGGTTGGTTGACCCTAGAAATCCAAGAAAGCTAACAAGAGTACGTACCTACCTACTTCCAAGGTTATGAGCATCAACCAAGCAACTTCATCGATGATCTTCACTATCAGATCTTCATCCACGTGCAGACGTCAAATGATTTCACGTGTGCAGATGTCAAAAGGAATCAAAGTAATTTCCCCGGATTTCGAATTTCAAGCGTTGGATTTATTTGACATGTCTAGATCAAAAAAAGCTTATTAAGAGAACAGAAGAGAAGATTGAAAATGATATGTATGGAGAGGGAGGGAGAGGGAGATATATATATATATATAATATTAAGTAGATGTTACTACTGTAAGATTATAAGATTTTTAATTGATGTTGATGTTGATGTTGATGTTGATGTTGATGTTGATGTTGATGTTGATGTTGATGTTGATGTTGATGTTGATGTTGATGTTGATGTTGATGTTGATGTTGATATTAATATTTGAAGCATTCTACCTCATCTATTATATAGTCACTAATAAGTAGATAATTGATGTTGATTGATTTATTATTATTCATTCTATCCATGGATATGATGAGAAGATTGTTATTGTAAGCAATTGATGAATGATGAATGGATGAATGGATGAATGGATGAATGGATGAATGAATCAATGAATCAATGAATCAATCAATGAATCAATGAATCAATGAATCAATGAATCAATGAATCAATAAATCAATGAATCAATGAATCAATGAATCAATGAATCAATGAATGAATGAATCAATCAATCAATCAACCAACCAACCAACCAACCAACCAACCAATCATATCTCATTCTATAATTACCATGACATTCCAGGTTACTAGAACTCATCGTACATATAGTATACAAAGAGAACATTAGTAAAGATATTCAGAATGGATTCAGTACTGGAATAAGTAAGTAGGTAGGTATAGTATACCCATTTAATAAGTACTCAAGTAGTAAATATATCATAAATTACATATAATATTAAAAGTATGGATATATATAATATATGTATAGAGATATATATACACACACACACACATACATACGTATATATATATATATGTACACACACACACACATACACACATACACATATATAATATCTTCCATTCAAAGTTAATAAAAATCATTGCCCATCTACTACTCAGCCACAAATGAACAACACACTCGTTGGATTATGGATGAAGCTTACAAACAATAATAATAATAAAATGGGAAGCAATTGCAATTGGTGGGTGACATTGATGGATGGATGATATTTGTTTTGATCCTACTTACCTTGTCATTTCCTTCTTCTCTGCTTTGCCTTCCCTCCCCTTTCCTTTTCTTTCCTTTCTTCCCTTCCCTTCCCTTCCCTTCCCTTCTCTTCATATAAACAAAGGAATATAATGTTACATACAAGGAATCATTCGTATAACAAGTAAGCAAGTAAGCAAGTAAGTACTAGGTATGATTGAAACAACCAGAGGCTATGCTATATGTTTATACTATTCTGAACATAATTACCTAGTATATATGTATATATATATATTGTATATATGTATATATGTATATATGTATATATGTATATATGTATATATGTATTTATATACTATTCTGAACATAATTACCTAGTATATATAAACATATGTATATATATATATATATATATATATATGCATAAGGTTCAAGGTATAAATTATTAATTATTAGTATTTGTTTTTTATCATTTCTAAATCTCTTCCTGTTCTACTTTTACTTTTACTTCTTAACTTCTACTTCTACTTCTACTTCTACTTCTACTTACTTCTACTTCTACTTCTACTCCTACTCCTACTCCTACTCCTACTCCTACTCCTACTCCTACTCCTGCTTCCTGCTTCCTACTTCCTCTTCCTTTTATCACTTCACTTCACTTCACCCCTTTTTCAAGCTCTTCAACTCAATACTCGTGGGGAAAAAAAAACAAATCTTTCCAATCCAATCCAATCCAATCCAATTGGTCCTTCATTTCAATTGACCCCTTTTTTTATTTCAACCCTTCAAAACCCCCTTCATCCAATATCATCATCACATTCATCCATCATCCGAACTTACTCTCTCTCGCTTGGTGTCAGATTGTCTTGGATCCTCAATGGATTGGAAGATTTGATTGGATACCATTGGCATGCAAGATTTAAATAACTTTTCGGAAAATTAGATGAAACGACGGCACCCCAGATTCTTCAAAATGCCTAGGTAGGTAAGTAGGCGGGTGGTAGAAACGCAGAAACGGATAGGTAAATGCTGAGAAGGGTTAGATCATTTGGGAAAGATTGAATAAAATCCTGGTGTCCACCAATCATTCCCCTCGATTTATTTGACAATATTTTATTTTTAACCTTTTTGAATTATTATTCATTCATTTGCCTATTTGTCTATTTTTCCATTTGTTTATTTGTCCATTTGTCCATTTGTTCATTTGCCCATCCATCCATCCATCCATCCATTCACCCTAGTGACCCGTCCACCCATGCACACCCATGTACACCCATTCACTCATCCATTCACTCATCCATTCATTATATTCATAAGCACATCAACAACCCATATATCCCGAATCATTTCTTACATTGACATTGACTTTTACTTTTACACGTTTACTTTTTCACCTTCACCTTCATCTTCATTCCTCTTCTTTTGCTTTACTAAAGCGAATGAATGATTAATTTTTTGGTACTGGTACCAAATCAACGTCATCATTGTCATCATTGTCATCATTGTCATCATTGTCATCATTGTCATCATTGTCATCATACCTTGGTATTTTGGAGCTATCAGCGTCTCATTCTATACTATTTTCTCCTAGTACCGGTACTTACTTACTCACTCTCTTGACTACTACCTATCCTACGTCTGGTACTCTTTGGAAGAAAACCCAAGAAACTAGAAACATTGAACAGATTGATCTTCTTCTTCTCCTTCGTCATCTTCTCTTCTTCTTCATCATCATCATCATCTTCTTCTTCTTCTTCTTCTTCACTCTCTTTTACTACATATCGACCTAGTTTGCTCTCTTTGCTTTTTGATTCAGAATCAACAATATGATTTCCACTAAATTATCAAGAGGCATTATCTTGGCTCTTCCTATCTTTCAATCTGTATCCGGTCTTGCTCTTGATACCTCCGATCCAAGTATGTAACTTCACTTTCCTATCCTTGACTTACTATACCTATTCTCCCTTGACTTACAACCTCTTCTCAGCCTCAATCAAGAATGCAGCAGGTACTATTGCATATGGTCTGATGAAATACTATACCGGAAATGTCACCAATACTCCAGATACCATCGCCGTACTGCCAGCACCATATTATTGGTGGGAGGCGGGTGCAATGTGGGGGTCCATGATCGATTATTATCACTACACGGGAGATTCTTCATACAACGATGTCACCAAACAAGCTTTGGAGTCTCAAGTCGGCCCTCTTTTCGATTACATGATGCCCAACCACCAAAAGGATGAGGGGAATGATGACCAAGCCTTTTGGGGATTTGCTACCATGTCTGCTGCAGAGAAGAACTTCCCGGAACCCTCGAATACTGGTGGATTTACTTGGGTACAATTGACCGAGAATCTTTGGAATACCCAAGCCGCTCGCTGGGATACTTCCTCATGTGGCGGTGGCTTGAAATGGCAAATCTTTTCTTTCAATAATGGATACACGTACAAGAACTCGGTATCCAACGGAGCTTTCTTCCAACTTTCCGCACGTCTTGCTCGATATACTGGGAATCAAACATATGCCGATTGGGCAGAGAAGGTTTATGATTGGACTACCAAGATCGGGCTGATCGATGCCGAGTTTAATGTTTTTGATGGTGCCGATGATACCAAAGGTTGCACCGATCCAAATGAGATCACCTGGACCTACAACAATGCCATCTTCTTGTACGGATCCGCTGTCATGTACAACCACACCACTGATTCCGCTTGGAAATCACGAACGGAAAGCTTTTTGAAAGCCTCGGCCAACTTCTTCACATCGGATAATGTCATGTATGAACAAGCATGTGAGACAGTGGGGACCTGCAATAATGATCAATACTCCTTCAAGGCGTACCTCTCACGATTCATGTGGGCAACTACTCAAATGGCACCCTTTACCAAGAACACAATCACCACATATCTCACCAAATCCGCATCTGCAGCAGCTGGCGTTTGCACGGGAGATGGCCATGCTTGCGGCGCAAAATGGTATACTGGATCTTCCGATAAAATACTGGGTGTCGGACAACAGATGGGTGCTCTGGAAGTCATCCAAGGATTGCTGGTCTCTTCCGCTGCTCCACCCATTGTTAAAGGCCAAGCGCTGGTGCAAGCACCATCTTATTCAACATCCTCTGCCCCCACCAGTGCTAGCAGCACATCCATCGTTTCAAGCTCCAGTAAGAAGCCTACCGTTGCCAGTGCTAGTAGTGTCGCCGTCACTGCGTCATCCACCAGAGTCATCGAAGCCAACACCATCGAAACTCCCTTGCCAGTTTATTTCTTCTACGGCACACTCTTCCCCTGACACCCCCTCTTCTACGGCGCAGCCTTCTACTCCAGCCTCATCAGAAGAGACACCCTCTTCCACTACAAGCACTGCTCCTGCTGTACAAACGTCTACTGCCATCTCGTCCGGCGTATCCTCTCCCGCTCGGACCCCTTCTTCTGCTGCACAGACTCCTTCTGAGGTATACATTCCCTCTGCACTCCCTTCTTCTACAATAGAACCATCCTCTGCAATTGTTTCCGCGGTATCATCTGCTACTTCTTTGACAACTCCTGCGCCTGTTTTCGATACAACAACCACAGTCCATATTATCCACAGCACAACTGTATCTTGCTCAAACTCTTCTGTATATGCAAACTCCACTAGCTGGTTCGCGCCGTCGTCGTTCTTGTCTAGCCATCGTACAACTGCTTTGTCGACTTCTGTTACTGCTCCAACTCATTCATCTGCGTCTTCGAAGTCTTCAACGGCCTTACTGATTGATACCTCTACACAGCCAACGCCCAAATCTACAGAAGCCAGCGTCAAGGGAACCTCGATTGCACCAACAGCTGCTTCGGCCGCGGCAGCTGCGGCAACTACATCGGTCAGTGCTGCCGTGGGAAGAAATATGAGAGTCCCAGGAACGGGATTGGTGGCTGGTATGCTCGGTGCTGGGTTGTTGTACGCTTTTTAGAGATGGACATGAGAACAATGAGGAGTGAGGTGTCATCTAATAGGGTGTGGGGGAAGGTGAGTTGGTAGATGGATTGTATAGGACCACCTTTGCTCGTATTTACTGGCATTAGAATGGCGTTTCCTCGTTATGGTTAGGTGGAAGAAGGGATTGCAGATGACTACTGATTAGTATTTTGGGTCGGACTGAAAAAGCTTCCGAGAAGATTTTAATAGATTGATACCCCAAGAACCATAGATAGGTAGGGAAGAAATTTTATACAAGAGAATTTGGTGGCGTATTGGTTCGAGCTGGTATTTTAGGAAGGGACTGGGGAGATGTATTGGAGTTAAAAGTGTACGATAGGATTGGAGAAGAGATGACATGAGAGGAAAGGAGGGGAGGGGAGGGGAGAGGAGAGGAGATGTTTCATATTAGAATCATGGACATCTGGACTTGATTGTGGCGGATTATAGATGGTAGATTGAGAGAGAAAAGTTTCGTTTCTTGTAAATATGTAAGATAGATAGATACCCAAGTATAAACACTAGGTATAATGTATATGGTCGAATCCTTGATCCCAAGTTTCAAGGTCCTGATTATTTGCTTGCTTTACTTGCATGAATGATGATGAAAATAATGGAGAGGTGAAAATAAGGATTCTGGATAGCGTTTGAATGTTGATAGGATTGAAAGTTATGGTGTAGAGGGTTATTTTTTGTTACCTTTCTTTTGATATACTGTACTTATTCGAAGAACAAAGTGGGACAGGCGAAGGGAGGGAGGAATAGAATAGTATTGAGAACGTGAGACTAGTACTGGTGATGATGATGATTGTTATGGTAATGGTAATGGTAATGGTAATAGAAATATAAAATATACCAAGGAATTGTATGTGTAAACTTGAATATGAGAGGAAGATTATTATTGGGAATCCATTAAAGGTAGAGAGGGGATCATGGTGTATTTGAGAATGAAGTTATAAATGAGAATCTGTGATCCAAGGCAGATGTATAGGGAGAGAAGGGAGAGGAGGAAGAGCAAGAGGGCTGTTTTATTTTAATTGCTGTAGACGGCGTGAATGGTATGTGAGAGGTGATTGTATTGTTTAGAATGAATAGAGTGTCTGAACATATCTATCTACCCTACCATAGAAGTACATCAAGTCAGAGCCGTAATGAATGGGCACAGGCTGGATGGTACACCACATGATACTCAATGAGGGACATGTTATTTATCTGGATAATGAGAGTTCGATTATTTCATGATAGTGACTTGATGGTTATCTCCAACCATAGAATGCATGTATACAAAGTGGAAGAATACAAAGAACCAAAGAAGAAAAGAAGCCCATGGCACAATGAGATGATGAAAGAGATATGATACTCTTCACATCTAACGTTAATGTCATGTCTATGTCCATCCCTAAACCCCTAACTCCAAATATCTAACCCCAAATCCTTTATCCTTATATTGCATCCCACGCAGCAGTCATAGACTCCAATCCCACCGTCCTGAAAATCCCAACCTTCCTCTCAGTATCGACAATTCTTCTTGATGCAACGAGCTCCTGCCACCCAACATTTATCGATGTTGAACCCCAAAAAGCGGATAGCAAGTACACGATGACATCCATCTGTATCATGCCATCCCTGATCAACTTCCTTTTGTGTGGCACATGTACGATGTTCGCTTTTTGGGGAAGGGCAGTATGGCTTAATCTTTCGGTTAACGTTGTAGGAGGTAGAATAACCAAAGAATCGCTTATCATGGATGTTGGGGGGGTTGATGGCAGTGTTGATGACAGTGTTGATGACAGTGTCGGCTGGAATCGTTAGCTCAGCTCAGTATCTACAATCTTCCTTCACACAATCATCGCCCGCATCCCAACAATGCGTACGTCCAAAGCCCAAGAGAAACAGGTTTCTATTATAACATCCAGCCCTGTCATGCCATCCTTGATCAACCTCTTTTTGGGTGATGCAAACGCGGGTCTCAGGATAGGGACAAGGTGGTGGTTTGACCTGTTTCTTTTTTGGAACTTTTTCTTCGCGCTTGGCCGGTGATCGGGAGGAGAAATGGCTGGAAGACGGAGAGGTGTTTTTTCTCACCTTCGGTATCGGAGGAGGACGAGGAGGAGAGAACAACGAATGGTGGGCTCAATTCCAAATCAGTTGTGTTGAAAGGGAATTTTGGTTGGTGTTCAGTGGCGGTTTGTGGGTTTTTCGGTGGAAAAAGGACCCGCGACAGCGGCAATGGCTTCAGGACCGTCATTTGGAATCACCATTGCTGTGTTCAGATTGAAGAAAGTAAGAAATGCGAGTAGATATCCTGATGAAAGCTTCATTTTGTTCGTGAATATTTTGTGTTCAGGTTTGTGTTCAAGTTTGAGTGTCGAAAAAAATTTCTCAAGAGAAAGTAGGAAGGGGAGTCTTATATGCAAAAATTGGAAGGCTAAAATAAGGAAGGAACTTAAACACATTGCACCTTTCCTCTTTTATTTTGCTATTCAAGCTTCAATACGTCACTAAAAGAAAATTATTTGGTACACCGTGGACGGGCTAAGAATGTCCATATAAGGTTTAAGCGAGGGCAAATTTTCATATGTCATTGTTGTAATAAAATCGTCTAAATTGATTAGGGGGGTCTCGGTCCAAACGGCTCGAAGCTAACGATTAATGATCAGGGCTAAATTCACCAACAAAAACGTTGTAAACACCAATGCTTCAATAATAGAACCCTATAAATTGACTTCGTACAATGTAATCCGGTCGCCAAAGATAATCACCGTAGGTACTATCTACAGGA
This sequence comes from Monilinia fructigena, assembly GCA_003260565.1. Classification (NCBI taxonomy): domain Eukaryota; kingdom Fungi; phylum Ascomycota; class Leotiomycetes; order Helotiales; family Sclerotiniaceae; genus Monilinia; species Monilinia fructigena. The sequence continues at coordinate 38,726 of QKRW01000102.1, forward strand.
AGAACGCAGCAAGACCAGAGTGGTCGATCAGTCAGTCGATTGACAGCGCTGACTGACAGCGACTAGCGTAAGTCAGTTGGTCAATCAAGTCAGCGAATATAATGAAAATTTCATGAGTCGGTCAGCAAATATTTAGAAAGCTCGCTGATGATTGACTGACTCATTGCTTGACCACTCAGAGCAAGATATCAAACATTTCCTGAATTAAATATATCATTAGCTTTAAGAAAATTGAAATGACATATATAAAAATGCGAAGCTGGCATCTGTAAAGGGGTTGAAGGCGAGATAAAATGATAAATGAACTGTGCTATATTTTAAACCAACTAACTGACATGGGCATGATCTCACGGTCGTTCTATGAGTGTAATATTGAGGCGAAGGATTTGGGTCATAATCCAAGTAGACACTTAAATAGTCTAGACTTTTTTTGGATCTGGTCTTGGCTCCAAGATACATGACACTGAAAATTCATGACAAAATTGGATAGACGAAAAGCACACTAGATTTATCGGATATGATGTGAAAAGCTAGAATGTACCATTGATCTGACCCGGGTTGGAAATGCAGATATCTAATTTTCATTAGATTGCCATGAACGGTCTCTGGTGGAGCGGTATTAGGTTGGCTTGCATCGCGAATTGAGATTTACTGATCTCTAATTATCGGTGGCTTGGAGGTAAGACCCCCCAGTATGCGCAAATATTGGAAATCATACCACGGTGTTCACTAGATGCTTACATGACGATATATTTGCGTTTTGGAAATACGGGGACCAAATACCGAGTCAGTTCGGTATCTATCATGTCTTCCTGGGATTTATTGAACAAAGTTGCGATATTAATGTTATCCGGCACACATCACGTCCCCCCGATGATAATCTGTCGGTTTGAGTATCGACCCGTATCGCTCCAGCCATCTGTATGCTGCCATCTGTAAAAACTGCTTTATTATAGAGAGGGGCGGTTTGCGTTCAGGCTGTTTGTCTCCAGTTGATTCATAAGCTTCTTGTCAACTTTTGGTTTCTCTATGCCGTCTATTGTAATAGTGGTGGGGTTCTGGATCATACAAAAATGGACTGTCCGACATAGCGTTCCCATGTTCCCAAGGCTCGTGAGAAAACGAGGAAAGTCATGATCTTCATGTTGGAGTTCGGCTAGAGATTTTTAGAAGGTGGTGGATGAGAGGAAAAAACAGGCGAACTACTGACTGGTACCCCTGGCTGAAAAGTAGGCGCTGTTGCTTGGAGCAGGTTGGTATTTCTTTGAGCTATGGACTTTGTTGCCAAACCAGCCAAAATTACTGGAGTTTGGATAGGGGGATAGGGGCAACATACCACTTGACTGGTAGCGATAGCAGTGGCGATATTACTTCTGGTTTCAAAGCAAGATTACTTGGTCTCCCCGCAGCATCACTTCTCGGGCTAGTTGGTGTATTACCAGGAGCATTGCCTCGTCTGCCACCTCTGCCTTGTACGCTTCAAGATCGAAAGAGGCGAGGAAGGAATAGATCTGTACGATTGAAACGTGATCTTTAAATGGAATGTATAAGCACATAACTATTCCAGGCACAGAGTTATTGAGTTATAAGAGGAATTAAGGAATATGAGACACTTGAGGCAGATCAGAAAACCTTGATTTGAGGAAAGTAATCCTTGAATTAAGAGAGGACTTTAAGACTGAACGAGAGAATAACAAAAAAGAAACAACTCAATTGAGAAGAGAAAATAAAGATCAACGACGATAAATAGACAATGCCAAAAATAAAATGGAACATGAAAGAGGTCTAAAGACCGACAAGAATGACGGACATAGTCCTATTGAGTTATATTCTTCGCCTTCGCCTTCAAATGAGACTAACATATGAAATGGAAGCGAAATATTTGAACAGCTTGATACCTGTGAATTTCACAGGCAAGGAATTACGAGCCAATTTTCTCACTGACGACTTGAAATTGAGGTTGAATCAATTCCTAGAATCTTATACTCAATATTCCGCATGGAGCAGAAAACTAGACGAGGCGAGAGAATGTTACGCTCTTGTAAACCCACCAGAAGGAATCCAAGCCTATGCCGAAAACGCCCTGAGTGGAACGCGAAGATCAAGTGGTGCTAGAGGCCATCTTGCATGAACGCAATGTGATTCATGGGGAAAATGGCAGGTGACATGAATGTTATGTTTCAATATATGAAACTTGTTCTCAGGGAACATGGGTTACACGGCCTATGCAAAGAGGGAGATCACTACTGGAGGAGCCTAGTAGGATCATTTGGTAGGACAGATACACACCCAAAGCCACCAATACTAGGCAAAGACGAGACTTTGGCCTTCCTGAAAGCGCAGAGGAAAAAGGAGTTTCCATATGAATTTGATGTTGAATCTGATGAGAATCATGACCCTGATAATCCTGAAAGCATTGGGAATGAAGAGGAAGATTCTCAAATATTAGGAGTATCAGGAGTATTATAGATAGTTCTATATGCGTAGATATATACTCCAGAATCCACAACAGAATGCCGTCTTCCAGAAGACACCACAAGCACTTGCAGTGCCTATAAGAGTTATTATATAGCCCAAGAAAATGAATTCGAAGATGAGAATGAGAGGGATGTATTTAAAAATCCAGTTGGGAGAGGAGATATGAGTGTTGTGAAGTTGAAGCAAAAAAACACAAAGCGTATGGCTCATCACATGTGATCTTAATTACATAAGGTTGCAGCTTTTGTGGTGATGACAGACAACGATACATACAAATCTTGAAATACCCCTATGTCTGTGCAAATGGAAGGAATCCTTTCAATCGTCCATATATATATATATATATATTATTTCATTCAAGAAGGGGTTTAGGTGAATAAGAGACTCTAGGTATGCATTTTCTGTTCTCTCATCTCTCATATCTTTACCAATATTTCAATTAATTAGAATCAACCTCTTTCTAACCTATTTACAGGTAAAACATTCATGGACATCATAAATGGACATCCATAAATTGCATGATTCCGAGTCTACGACTGCACACACTACTCCATCTGTCTGTTGGACCTTGGTCGGAGACCCAGTCCAGTCTACCAAGTATATCAATCTCCATGGTGTTAACCACTGGGTGTACGAACTCACGGAGCGGATAAAATTCGATATTCTTGCAAGAGTTAATTATTTACCTGGAGGCTCGATGAATCCTATCTAATATCGATCAACAATGTCATTATATAATTTGACCAAAACCCAATTGTGAGTCTTGGGTTGAAATGATTATGAGTTTGAAGAAAAGGCCAAAACTTCAATTCTTATGACAATGAGATACATGTATCTCTTCTTGCTCACTCACTTCACTAACTTCACTCATAAATCAGTATTGGATAATGTGTCTTGCGCAGCGCATCAACGCATTCATTTTATAATCTCCGGTATCTCGCTATAATACAATCATTATCGAAAAGCAAGGTCATCCTCGATATCCTGTAAATATCCAATGTCCAATTCTTCCATACCATATCTCGCCGAACATAAAAACGATAAAAATACATAGAAAATCATGTCTGCGCAGTTCTGATCATAAACCGTCATCTTCATCGCAAAGTATTGCGATTCACCCATTCATTCCCCGACCACACACGAGAATCCCAATTAAGCACCTCTCCTTGCAAATCGCTACTTCACTCTGTCTCGATCTCTTTCCAAAATGATACTTTCATGAAAACTCATTTCCATTTTGTCTGCGTCCAAGACAGAAAATGCCATCCAAGCAATCACCGCAACGGCCATAAAGGCCGTAGCAACCCAGGTTAATACAAGGTATTTATGCCCCTTGTAAGCAACACCCAATATCATTACCAAATTTGTTGATAATATGCGCAGCTTTGTTTTGGAGAACAGTGACGATAATAGAGCAATACCCAAAGCAAAAAGACATAATATGCCAAGCCCCAATTTAGGAAGGAGAGAGACGACTGGTTATGAAGATTGCAGCCAGGGAGGTAAGGATTGCGAGACCGGCGGCTGCAATACGATACAGTAGAATACGAAAGTAGCTTCATAGCCGTGGAGAGCGTGTCGAGACCGTCTTGGATAGCGGAGGGCCAGTTTATATCACTCGATTTAGATGAGGGGCCAATGGATAATTGTTCGGAGATTACGGAGTTGATATCGAATGGTCTGGACGGAGATATATTAACTTGGAAAGGTAAATAGCACGAAGACAATACTTACACATGGCTGTTTGGGTTGTGCAAGAGCTAACGTTGAATCCTGCGCCGTTGCAGTAGCATTTGGTGTAATGATCCCTCGCACATATCCATCAAGTGTAGCGAATACCAATCCTTAATACCCGTGTTTTCGCAACTTTATCCGCAATATTGTTTTCGATATCACCGAGTGCATTTGCAATTTCATCGCCCAATTCCGGGCTCACGACGTATCAAACCACTGAGCCCACTGACGATTTCAGCTGGAGATATTGATGTGGTGTGGAATCAGAACCACTGGTTTTTGTAGGAACAAGGTTTTGTCCGACCTCTGAAGTATTGAGCTGAAGGAAGGGCTCATCATTAGAGTTGTATCTTTGGAATGGGGGATGGGTGCACATACTGTTACGATATGGTAATCCTCCATGAATCCAGGCTTATTGCCTGCGAAGAGACATAACATGGCGAGCACGAATGTCACGATGGAACAAACCATCGGAATAGAAGCTAGTGGTTGCATCTTGCAAAGAAGGTGTAAAGATTTTTAATGCGCGATAAATGTTGTCAGAATGAAGGAAATAGAATGGAATGTAGAAGAGATTGAGAAGAACGAGCTGTTTTGACTTACTTCAAGCAAGAGTAGCAACTTGATAAACAAGTAATTATGAGCAAGCAAAATAGCAAGCTATGGATGAATCAATATCAATTGTTTGACCACGATGCAAAAATAATCACCTACCTACCTCTTCTGATTCACCCAAGAAATCGATTCACAAACCGATAAAGAAAACCAGGAACCGGCCTGACAGTCTTTGTTATGATCCATTCGCTATCATCAAACCACAAAGGTTTGAAAACGTTTGCGAAGCTTTATCCAATTTGATTCGCATTGCGAGGAGCAATAGGAAGTTGAAGCTATATTAAGATACTCATTGTTCCTTTGACGGCCATCTTTTAATGCATGGGGTTGACATGGATTACAACGAATCAAATCAGCGTGATTTAATAGAAAAGGAAGAAATTTGATTATATCTAATATAATTCAAATCTTATATATATATATATATATATATATATATATATATAAAATTCCACTACTAATACTACCACCACTACACCACCACGACCACCACCACTATACTATTATTATTATTGTTATTATTATTATTATTATTATAAACGCGTTATTTTGCGCGATAATTATAAGCCCACTTGGTATTTATAGCGCAATCTGTGGACAGGTGACAAAGAATCAACTAGTGTAAATAACAGGTAAAGACTTTTCATGCTTTCTAAAAGTAAGTTTTAGCTATAATTTTATACTAAGATCCTCCTTTATGATTTCCTAATGATTTTACGATTATCGCTAAAAGAATATAATAACCTTTAGCTTATATTCTCAGATTGTTAAACATTTATTATATACTTTCGTTAAACATTTATTGTTATTTTTTGTTAAAACATTTATATTGCTTTCAGTTTTGCCGAAATGCAAGGTTTTATGTAGGAAAACGTATCTTAATCTATTCATTTTCGATATAACTATTCATGTGTTAATCGGTCTAATACAATTGTATAATTCTTAATTTAAAAATCTTATTTTAAGAATTTTTAATAAATCTACTTTTCTATTAATAATATATTAGCAATAAGCAGTTTAATTAACTAACTAATTAAATCCGTTTTATTAAACTTTATTTTTAACAATTAGATATATTTATATTTATTCAGTTATTGTTAATTAATAATCATTTTTAACATATTATATAGTATAAATATTATATTATTTAAATTGTTTAATTAAATATTGAGTGTATATTCTTACTTAGAAAATACTCTTCGAATAATTAATTTACTTAATAATATTTAAAGATTATTATTATTTTAATTAGTTATAATCTTGAAGATATATTACGGAAAAACTTATAGGATTATATACTATATAAACCTATATAGCTATAATTATATATATTATAGCGCGTCATTTTGCGTCATTTTGCGTAATATTAGTTTTTGAAAAAAACATCTATTTAAGGAAAAGAAATCTAATAAAATACTAAAAAACCATAAGATTGATAAACCCTATTGAAATACCAGAATATTAAAATACCGCATACATACTAATAAGAAAAATGAAAACTAAAGGATCGATAGATTCCACCAAAGGCCCGCTTAACACCCGAAGGATTAATAGAATAGCCTATTGATTGATTTAAGAATAACAATTCGAAGAAAAAGATGCTATTATTAGCTTTTTGAAATAGTTTATACAGATGATTCATAATGTGTTTGTTTATGATAGTGTAGTAGTAGTAGTAGTATTATTTATTTTCATCCGGCGGAGGAGGGCCGTAGGCCTAGGCCGCAGGCCCAAATCCTAACCTCCCTAGGGGTATAAGGATGTGCTAAGCTAAGGAGTTATACTAAAAGTAGCCTGAGAAAGCATTTCTAATTTACAAAGAGCTTTACAAAGCTTATTCTACTGCGTCCCCTCCACTCCATTTAGGCGGGGGCAATTGTGTTTGTAGCTTTAAAGCAGATAGATCAGCAAGCATAAGGCTTGAATGTAGTTAAAAGAAAATAAAACGTGCTCGAATCACCGGGGCGTTTTATTGAACTGAAGATTAATAAAGCTCACCGGGAGCGGGTTTCGATCGCAACTTATTATTGTTGCGTAAGTGCGGGTGAAGAGAAAAGGGGAAGAAGAAAGAAGGAGGAGGAGAAGAGGGAGGAGAAAGAGGGGGAGGAGAAAGAGGGGGGAGGAGAAAGAGGGGGAGGAGAAAGAGGGGAGAGAAAGAGGGGGAGGAGAAAGGGGGGAGGAAGAAAGAGGGGAGAAAGGGGG